>CAKNYM010053500.1:1453335-1543991 GCA_932195095.1 Andricus curvator | reverse complement strand
TAGATCTTCAGTCTAACGCTCTCCCAACTGAGCTATTTCGGCTGATGCGAGTTGACTCGATAGTGCCATACGAGGACTGACAATTTCATATTGTGATAATGGCTCAAGAAAACTGATAACGTAGTTGGAAAATACTTAAGAAAGAATGACGAATTTTTCTTCGACAAAAATACAATCATATAGATCTAATAAAATGAGCCTAAATTGTAATCATAAATCAATTAACTCATTCTAAATTACAGGCCTGCCAGCCTTCCAAAAAGTGGAATGTGACTAATTTTATTCAAACAAGTGACCGGAATTTTTATTATGATATGCTTTACAGCTGTATGTATAGCAGTTATGGGTAGGATACTTTTTTAAAGGAACTAAAGTCGGATTCAAAAGTCCTGACACTTGGTTTTGAAGCTTTGTTACTCGGCGAGAAAAAATCGCAGAATGTTGAGATAAAGACAGAAATATTCTTCAACATTATACGTGTAAATCGATGTCAGTCTGATTTTCGTCAAAAATTTTTTCACTGTCCTGTGACACAAAATGTGTGAAAAACAGGAGAAATGACCCTCAACTTTCACTACGTCGACTTTGAAGTCATCCACACGTTCAAAAATTACTACCAGAAATTTGAAAAAATGCATGAGTATTCAGTAACATGTACTTAACAAATGGCAAATGCATTTCAAAAATTGTAGGTGATTTCACCATTTTTAAGGAATTTCAAAGGATTTCTGGAGAACTTTAGGGAATAAACCAAATTCATTTTTTCAGGATATTTTAAATGATTTCTATGGATTTTAAGAGGTTTCAAAAGATTTCAAAGAGTTTTCATGGATTTCAATTAAATTTCAAGCGATTTTAATGATATCAAGGGAATTCACCGATTTTTGCTGTTACCTACCTTATACCTATATACCCATATGCACACTACTATTCTCCAACCGAGCAAGTCACGCCTACCCCGAAAGGGAAATGGCTTAATGGTATAATAATAATAATAATAATAATGTTTGTTTTTGCAGAATGACTATTTTTGTGTAGTTCCATATGAGATTATAAGTCGTCTAAAATATAATGTTCCTTTGTAGTTTGTTTACTTTTACATTAATTCCATCAATATTTATTTAGGATTTTTAAAAATTATGATTATAGGATTATTATTATACGATTATTATTATAATAAACTTGATTTATTTTTCTTTGTATTAGTTACTTTTTTTGCAAAAGTAACTAATAAAAAGTTACATTTTTAAACGGTAACGATGACGATAACATAAAGTCGGATTCCAAAGTCCTGATACCTGGCTTTGAAGCTTTATTACTCGGCGAGAAAAAATCGCCAAATGTTGAGTCAAAGACGGACATATTCTTCAACATTATACGTGTAAAACGATGTCAGTTTGATTTTCGTCAACATTTTTTTGACTTTTCTGTGACACAAAATGTGTAAAAAAAAACAGGAGAAATGACCCTCAACTTTCGCTACGTCGACTTTGAAGTCCTCCACCCGTTCAAAAATTGGTACCAGAAATTTGAAAAAATTCATGAGTATTCAGTAACATGTACGTAACAAATGCCAATTTGTTTTACTTCAATTGAGTGATTATTTTAATTAGTAGAGCTACAAATGTAAAAAATAATTATCTCTGCTCTGCTGGATAGAGATTTTAAGCTGAACTCTAGCTTATAAGAAGCTTCTCGATTCAGCGGTTTCATCTCAAAAGTTGAACGGCCAATAAAAATTTGTAATGTCTTAATTAAAAGCGTTGAAATAATTACAATCTTAATGATCCACCGATTTTAATAAAACCTTTTGTATTGTATTGCAAAATATGTGTCGTAAAAAGATAAACAGAAAAACCTGTTCGGTCATTTGAAAATCCAATTTTTGTTTCAATAATTTCCAAAAATCGATTAAAAACTTGAAGAACTTGAATGAATTGAGGCCTAGAGCAACAAAAACACTGTGTATATGTATATTGGGGTTGCTTATTATTAATTTGAGTTTGAAAAATTCAAAATGGGGGAACAAAAGTTTTTAACATTTATAAACTTAAAAAAAGAAAATAATGATAAGTAATTAATATTTGGCATGCATATTCCTTAAGGCATAAGAAGTTGATAAAAAATAATTTTGATCCAGGATGAAGGGTGAACATACTCTTAAATCGTGGAAAAAACCCCCAAAAAATGGGTTTTGACGATTATTTTGGAAATGGTGCATCGGTAAAAAACGAATTTTCGCAGACAACTTGTACATATAATATGCATAGAAACTGATGGTCTTCTATTTTCTTTGTCGGCCATATTTTTCGAGGACAGGTTTTTTTGTTTAACTTTTTAATACACATATTTAGCAATACAATGCAGAAGGTTTCATTGAAATCGGTGGAAAGCCGCCGGGTTCTGAGCTTTTTCATTTTTATCGTCTGACTCCTCTATAATCTATATTGAAAAAAAGTCCTTTCTCGGCATTGTCGAATTTAAGCGTGAAACAGATCTCTTCAAAAAAAAGGACCAAGCTCCCGAAAGCCATAGGCATGCCTATGCCTATGGCTGCCGGGAGCTTGACCCTTTTTTTTTGGAAGGGATCTCTTTCACGCTTAAATTGGACAAAGCTGAGAAAGGACGTTTTTTCAATACGAGTTTTCCAGTATTGAAACTCATCAAAATCGTAACTATTCCGACGCTTTTAATTCAGACATTAATAATTTTTATTGACCGGTCAACTTTTCAGATGAAACAGCTGAATCGAGAAGCTTCTTTTAGGCAAAGATAATTATTTTTTCATTTTTAGCTCTACTAATTAAAATAATCATTAAATTGAAGTAAAACAAATTGCCATTTGTTAAGTACATGTTACTGAATACTCATGAATTTTTTCAAATTTCTGGTACCAATTTTTGAACGTGTGGAGGACTTCAAGTGTCGAGTGAAAGTTGAGGGTCATTTCTCCAGTTTTTTCACACATTTTGTGTCACAGAAAAGTCAAAAAATTTATGACGAAAATCAAACTGACATCGTTTTACACGTATAATTTTGAAGAATATTTCTGTCTTTGACTCAACATTCTGCGATTTTTTCTCACCGAGTAATAAAGCTTCAAAGCCAGGTGTCAGGACATTGGAATCCGACTTTATTTTATCGTCATCGTTACCGTTTCAAAATGTAACTTTTTATTAGTTACTTTTGCAAAAAAAGTAACTAATACAAAGAAAAATAAATCAAGTTTATTATAATAATAATCATATAATAATATTCCTATAATCATAATTTTTAAAAATCCTAAATAAATATAAATGGAATTAATGTAAAAGTAAACGAACTACAAAGGAACATTATATTTTAGACGACTTATAATCTCATATGGAACTACACAAAAATAGTCATTCTGCAAAAACAAACATTAGACAGCAAAAATCTGTGAATTTCCTTGATATCATTAAAATCGCTTGAAATTTAATTGAAATCCATGAAAATTCTTTGAAATCTTTTGAAACCTCTTAAAATCCATAGAAATCCCTTGAAATATTTGAAATAGTTAGAAATATGTAGAAATCATTTAAAATACCTTGAAAAAATGAATTTGGTTTATTCCCTAAAGTTCTCCAGAAATCCTTTGAAATCCCTTGACATTGGTGAAATCCCCTAAATTTTTTGAAATACTTTGAGGTCCCATGAATCCCTTAACTCTTGTCGAATTCCTTGCAATTTTTGGAAATCTTACAAAATTCTTTGGCGTCTCTTGAAACTATTTAAATATTTTGAGATTCTTTGGAATCTTTTAACATAACTTAAAATCTTCAAAATCCGTTAAAATTTTTGCAATTCTTTCATATCCCTTGAAATTGTTGATATCCGTAGAAACTAGAAATTAGTTGAAATAGCTTAAAATCTCTTGAAATCGTATAAATCTATTAAAATAAGTAGACATGAGTAGAGTTAATTTGCAATCCCTTGAATATAAATTAAAGTTATTCATTAAATTAATTTTTGGTGTTATTTAGTTATTCATTAAAGTTTTCTAAGAAAACCCGTTCAAAACCCTAGAAATGTTTAAAATTCTTTGAAATCCTTGGACATTCGCAATAATCCTTTAACTCTTACGAAATTCCTTAAGATACCTTAAAATCCCTTGAAATATTTACAATCACTAGAAATCCCTTGAAATTTCATTGTCTAGAATGTAATTATCTAGAAAACCCTTACAATTTTCGGAAATCCTAAAAAATGCTTTAAACCCCCTTAAAATTTTTGAAATGTCTTGAAATTCTACGAAAAATCTTAAAATCTTGGAACTGTTGAGATCCTTGAAATACCTTGAAATCTCTTGAAATTTTTTGAATCACTACGAATCCCTTGAAATTTCATTCTCTATAATTTAGTTATCTAAAAATCCATTAAAATCTTTGGAAATCCTAAAAAAATATTTGAAATCCCTTAGGATTTTTTGGAATCTTTTAAAATAACTTAAAATATTTAAAATCCTTTGCAATTTTTTAAATTCCTTTAGTCCCTTGAAGTGGTTGAAATCCGTAGAAATCCCTTAAATTAAAATTTAACTTTTTCCTTAAAGTTCTCTAAAAATTCCTTAAAATCTTTGGAAATCATAAAAATTCATTGAAATCTTGTGAAATTCCTTGAAATTATTTTAAAATCCTTTAAAATCTTTGTAGTCGCTAGAAACCTCCTCAAATTTCATTCTTTAGAATTTATTTATCTAGAAATCCCTTAAAATCTTTGGAAATCTTACAAAATTCTTCGAAATCCCTTGAAATTTTTTATATGTTTTCAAATTCTTTCAAAAGCCTTAAAATCTTGAAATTGTTAAAATCCGTTGATTTATTTGAAATCTTTTAAGTCTTTTAAAATCGTATACAATTCCTTGAAATCGGTAGAATCCTGTGAAACCCCTTGAAAATTTTTGAAATCCTGCGTTAAATAAATAAAGAAATCATTAGTGTGTAGTTTCTCTACTTTTTGCATCATTTCTTTCAATAGTTTAACATTACTTATTTCTATACTGTCTTTCTTATAATGATTTTCTATAACGATTTTACTAAAATCGTGAAAAAATTATAAGAAATTCATTATAGGAAAATAATTGGAGGCCTATAACTGACTAGTTATTGCTCATCACTGATGTATAGTAACAATAATGTTTAATTTTAAAGACTTTATTCAGTATTGTTAATTTTTGAAGGCGCCCCTATTCATTTTAGAACTTACTTTATTAAAAATTGTTTAATTTCGAAAGCTTTCCAATTGAAATTTTCTAATATCGTTATTTTCAAACTCCATTTATTTAACTTCTTTCGTATTAAATTTTAAATTATTCCACTACTAATAAATACAAAAGCTTAAATTTGAAATTGTAAAATTTGTAAGAATTGAGATGCACAAAGGTTGCATTTTAGGGGCCGTGCATAAATTACGTAAAGTTGTTTTCTGAAATTTTGAACCACGTACCCCACTCTGTTAGGGTCCGCAAGTTTGTATCGCCTCCCGCTCCTCTATCTTACGTAATTTTTGCCGATTATATTTTTTTCGTAAATTTATTTAGGGGTCATCCAAAAATAACGTAAGACGATTTGGATGGAGGAATGTTTTTGGTAAAGAATTGTTTCTAATGAAATAACAAAGTAGTTCAAATTTCAACTAAGTAGTTGAACTTTCAAACAAAAAATATGAATTCTCAATAAAAAATGTAATAATTGATATTTTAACCCAGAAAAGATTGTCATTACAGTTGAATTGAACCAAAAAGGACGAATGTTTAACAAAATAGTTAAATCCTCAACCAAAAGAGATTAATTTCCAACCAAAAAGTTGGATTCTTAACCATAAAAGATTAAAATTCTACCAAATGAGATGAATTTACAAATCAAAATGACCAATTTTCAGCAAGAATTGAAAAATGTTGTCATTTCAAGCCAAAAGGACGAGCTTTGTACAAAACAGTTGAATTTTCAACCAATAAGATTAATTTTCTACCAAAAAAAGACGGATTTTCGACAAATTATATAAATTTTCAACCAAGTAGTTGAATTTTCAACCGAAAAATATGAATTTACAACAAAGTTGTTCATTTCAATCAAACTGTGGAATTTTCAACTAAATAGTTAAACTTTTAGATAAAAAAATTAATTTTAACCTAAAAAGATGAATTTTCAACAAATAACATAATAGTTGATATTTCACAACAATAAAAGATTTTAATTGAATTAAAAACAGTTGAAATTAACCAATAAAGATGAATTTTCAACAAAAGACTTGAATCTTTAAGTAAACCAGATTAATTTTCAACAAATTTTAACCAAGTCAATGCATAAAAAAATTTAATCCAAAATGTTTAATTTCCCAGTCCAAAAGACGAGCCTTGTACAAAACAGCTACATTTTCAACCGAAAAGATTAATTTTTTAACAACAAGATGGATTTTCGACAAACTAAATAAATCTTCAACCAAATAGTTGAATTTTTAAACTTGAAAATATCATCTTTTAACCAAAAATGGAATAGTTCATTTTTCGTTAAAAAAAAAGAATCTTCAATTTAAAAAACGAATGTTGTACAAAACAGTTTAATCAAAGAAATTAATTTTGAACAAAGTAGTTCAACTGTCGACCAAATAGTTTAATTTTCTACCAGATTGTTGAATTTTCATGCTGAAAATACGATTTTTCTACAAAACAGTTGAATTTTCAAAAAAAAAAATCATTTTCCACCGAAACAGATTAATTTGTAACCAGACAGTTGTATTTTAAACCAAAAAAGTTGAAATTCTATAAAAAGAAATACATTTTCAAACCAAAAAGACAAATTTTCAACAAACAAAAAGACTAAGTAATTTATAGACGGCCCCTTCACTATAATTTAAATTCCTATTACACAGGAACGATCCATCACAATTTTAATTTAAAACAGAATGATTTTTAATGTTTTGAAGAGCAATTCCATGTCAAATCATCTGAAGAATTTCATCTGTTAGTAATTTTGATGAAAATTGTAGTATCCGTTCTCTTCGGTATTCAATAAAAATTCTGAAATAATTTTTAAAAAAAATTTTTAAACTTTTTTCTACCACTTGTCCCGCTGAGCCGACCACATGCCAAGATTCATTGAAGTCAGAAATATTCAAAATGATATTTCTTGCGTCACAATGATTTTATCATAAATTTGATCATTGCACTGCACTCGCATAAAAAACTGCACATTTGGAGCCATAAAAAATCTTCCTATCTTCATTCGTTCTGACGATAAAGTATTTGTAAATAAATCCCCGTAATAAGTAAATTATTGAATATTTCAGAATTTTGAAAAATGTATTGCATTGAAGAATGTTGAGAGAATGTCTATGATTTTTCATAGACTTTTCCTAACGTCGACCGCTTTCTGGGTACAGGTGAAATTCGGCGTTTGAAAAAATCATTCACTTTTTTTAAAATTAAAATCATTAACTATAATTGTTAAAAGTATTAACTTTTGCTTTTTATTAAAATAATTTCTGAATATGGATTTTGATGGAATTTTTTGCGAGAAATATGGATCTGAAATTTCCAAATCGATATCTCGAATAGTTTTCGAGATATCAATTTTTTATGTCAAAATTATTAACTTATTTTTTTATTTAGCTTATTTCTTTATATGTATTCCGATTAGATTTTTTGGGAGAAAAAAGAATATGAAATTTTTAAATCGATATCTCGAATAGTTTTAGAGATATCGATTTTTTCTGTTAAATTGAATAATCAAATAATGCAGGTTTCACCCCTACTCCTTTTTCAACGCCTCATGGGGTCGGGAAGGCACCCCTGTGTTTGGTCACAGAAATGATGTAAGGTTACACCCCTACCCCTTTTTCAACACCTCATGGGGGGCGGGAAGGCATAGAAATGATGTAAGGTTACACTCCTACCCCTTTTTCAACGCCTCATGGGCGGGAAGGCATAGAAATGATGTAAGGTTACACTCCTACCCCTTTTCCGACTCCTTAGGGGGGGGGGGGGGCACCCCTGTAATTGGTCATGGAATTGAAAAAAGTAAAAAAATCGATATCTCGAAAACTATTCAAGATATCGATTTAAAACTTTCAGATTCGATATCGTAATCTTGCCATTTTAGGATAAAAGTGATCATATCGTTAAATCAAAAGAAATGAGGGGCCTTGACTTTTGGCCCCCGATTTTTATAGCTTTGATTCGTAAAAGAAAATGGGCTTGATATTATTTATAATTATATTAAATTATTGAAATTACCATCGTCCCTGCTTCTTGAAGATTCTTGGGCTCTCCACTCACTAATTTCTTTCCTTAATAAAAATACCGCCTCAGCTATTTCTCTTTCAGTGTTGGTTGTCGATGGTGTTGATACGCTCTCACTCTTTTCTGCAAAATCTGCAACTTTATATTCCTTAGCTGGCTTTTGCAAGGACGGCATTTTTCGTTGAGCACTTTGTAGACCTTTTGAAGGACCACTTTTTGATGGGTTGAATTTATTATTTGAGAGGGCATTTTTGTTCGGTTTTTCAATCTTTTTTGATAGCAAAAGCAAAGGTTTGTTATTTCGAGCCGTGGCTTCATTACTTGCTAATCGTGTTTGCGTTGACTTTGGAAGAATTTTTCTATTTTTTTGCATTTTTATTCTATGTCGAAACAGGAATTTGATTCATTTTACCTCTTCGATCGGACTAAGGTTGGTCGGGTCTGAAATGTAAATAAATATCAATACAAACTTTCTTCCTTTGCAATTTGAATATTCAATATATAGAAAAAACCTAAATACTGATAGAAAATATCACAAACCTAGTTCGTTATGTGGTATAAATATTGATACAGTAATTATAAAATAAAGAAGCAGAAACGCTAAAAAATGATCTTCAGCCACCGTCAGAAGTAGAACAAAGAATTTTGTAGGCAACATTTTCAAATAGAAAAAATTTAATCCAATGCCAGGAAATTTCGAGAAATTTAGGTGATTCTGACAGCTACACAAAGTTATTCAAACTTTCTGTTTAAAAATGCGGAAACAATTTTTTTAAAGACTGTACACTTTTTATGGGAAATTGCCGCCTGTCACCTGTCGACGCTTTCGATATCGAACATCTGCTAAAAATTACTCGATCCTACGGTTACGAAGAGCTAATTTGAACGAACCGCCACCGGAAAAGTGGGAAAAATAAACACACATAACCTTAAACCCCAAAAAAGCTATAGACTTAAATCATGAAAAATTATATGGGTTTCCACACAAAGGACAGAAACTATTCAAGAAATTAGAATTTATTCATTTTTTTCTCCAATATTTTGCTGTAAATGCCCTAGATAATTGAATCTTTCTTATTCCTAAAATTGCTAAAGCACACACCTTTTGCAATCGAAACATCTGCTTGCCACGAAACTAAGGTCGAAAAAACGAGAAAATAACACTTTTTCACTACTTAAAACACTATAAACTTGATATAGACGCGAAAACTGCTCTCTAATGACAAGAAATGATTCGAATTTGTTGTTGTTTACAATTCTGTAGACGCAGGTGTTCTCAAAATTGAGCAGCAATTTTTCTACGCGCAGCTTTTTGGGTTTATGACCGCACAGCTGTGAGCAGTCAGCAGACGAAGTTTTCTAACCTCAAAATAGCAAACTCGACGTGTGGTGACACAAAAAATTTCAAATTTAAGAATAAATTCGCATGAAGATAATCTAGTTGAGCAAAATGGCAATGCAACTTCCAGCAAATGTGGGATCTGAGGAAATCAAGACAGTACGTATTTCTTTATTTAAAATGATTGATCATATTTTTATAGGTTATGTTTGGTACTTTTTCCGAACTCCTGAAATTGATAGAATGTTTTAAATATATTTTTTTGGCATTTGATGTTTTATTAAATTCGTTTTCAAATTATCTAATCGATGTGCAAATGAAACACTTCATTTAATTTACATGAATTCAAAAGCCTGAAATTTTGTATGATCGGGTTAAAAATTGTTATGTAGCCCATAAATTAATATTCAGTATTTTTTACTCGTGAGCGTTGTTGAGCATTAAGCTTTTAATATTTGTTTTTTATTATTTGAATAACTGTTTATTTATCATTTATTAAAATTTTGGAGCATTGGGCTTGAGAATTAAATTTTGTTTAAAGTTATATTTTAAGATTTGAAGTCAACTTTATACATTTTTGACATTAATGTTTTATATAAATAATAAGTTTTAAATGACAAATTTAAGCGGTTTTTAGGGTGGCCGCTGGACCCGGAAAACTCGGGAAATGACAGTGAATTTATTTTTTGATCGGGAATTTTACAAATTTTTACGAGAAATATCTTACTTTTAAAAATGAACAATAAGTTTGATTTCAACTTTTTTTTTTAAATTGTAAGTTCAATGTTGTTAATTTTTTCAATTGTGAATTCATTCAGTTTACGAAATATAACTAATTACATTTTTATTTATTCTAAAATAATCAATAATTAATATTAATAATAATTCTAATCGCAATTCTAAAATATTTTACTTTAAAAATTTTCCAACTTCGTTATTCATATTCAATTTAAAGCATTTTTAAATGCAGTTATGAAGACTTTAAATAGATGATCAAAGATGGAATTTTTTTAAATCTCATAAATTTCCTCATGAGAGTTCATTGGATGACTATTAATTTGCCTAAACATTATTGCCATTGGCAACCCGTTTACGAAAAAATCGACTTTAAAAAAAATGTATGTATTGAAATGTTTATTTATTAAATTCTCCTGTAAAATTACGTAAATATTACATTTTAAACACTTTTTCTTAATATAAAATTCCGCATTTTCTTGAATTTTCAACTGTTGGAAAGTTAATATTAAATTTTTTCCATTTTTAACTGTTCAAACTTCAAGAAAAAACGAATTTTGTATGAAAAATAAGTGTAAAAATGTTATAGTGACATAATTTTACAAAAAAATTTAACAAACGTTTTAATCTAGAAAAAAATCTTTAAAAAGTCAATTTTTTCGGAATAGTCTACTTGTTAAACAATTGGAAACTAAAAGCGTTTGAAATTGAAAATTTTTGACGAAAACGTTTTAATTTGATCAACTGTAAATATAAATTAATTAATGATTTCTTAAATTGAACTGTAGTTCAAGTACTAGAAATTAAACAATAATTGATTTTGCAAGACAATTCTGCATTTGTTCAAAATTAAAGAATTTACAGATTTTAACCTTGAAAATTGAACTGTTTCAATTGTAAAGCTTTATTATTAAAAAGAAATGTAAAAGTCCTATTGAAATTTTGTAAACTTTTTTCAATTTAAAAGTAACTTCAAATTAATAGATTCATAATTTAACATTTAACGCTTTTATTCAATTTAAAATTGTGTCAGTCTAAAATATTCCATTTTTTAACCCATTACATTAAAAAAAATGTTAATAAAAAAAAGAACATTTCTTTAATATTTAGAAATATTTGACTGTTTATTCAAAATTATCAATTATAAGTCGAATATTAAAAACTGTATAATTTAAAACGGAATTGTTCGAAATAGCCTCAAATCGTTAAAGTTTCAGAGAGTAAATTTAAACTTTGTGCGTTACAATTTCAATTGATCCATTTTTAGTTTGTCAGAAGTGTTGAATTTCGATGTATACATAATAATTTAACAATTATTAATTTAAAATGACTTAAAATTAAAATAATTCAACTAATAATTTAAAAAGTGTTCCTTTAAAAAAATGTAATAGTTTAATGTTTCTAATTTAAAATTTCTTACATTTTTGATATTTACAATTGTATTGATTCATTCTTCAAATTAGAGCATAGAAAATGATAGCATGAATTTTTTCAATTAAAAAAAAAATTACCATAAATCTTCAAACTATTCAATTTCGAAAAATTTTAAATGAGAAATTTTGCCGTTAAACTGAATTTAATTTAAAATTGTTAAATTGAAAAGTATTAAAAGCTTCCATTTTATAAGTGTACACTATTGAGAGTTTGAATTAAAAATTGTTTAAGGTTCAGCTTTTGAAGTTTAAAATTCAAAAGAGTTCCACTTTAAATGTTCTACTTTGAAGTTCAGTTTTGATTACTTCAATTGAAAAAATGTTCAGTTATAAAAGTGCAAATTTTCCAATTTCAATGACCGTAAAAACATTTTTGCGAACCGGGAAAAACCCATGAATTTTTTTCCTCGTTTTAAACGGCCACCCTGTTTTCTTTATTTCAATATTTTGTTTCCGACGTTACATTGTCCAAAAAACTGAACAAAAATGTTGTATAGAATATTTTTGCTCTTGGGTAATTTTTCAATATTTTATTTTCACTTTATAGTTTCGGGAATTCCTGATGAACTACAATAAACTCTCTGAAATTTGCTTTGTGGACTGCATCAGTGATTTTACGAGTCGTGATATCAAGGAGAAAGAAGAGAAATGCGCCCTCAATTGCATGGAAAAATACCTGAAAATGAATCAGAGGATTTCCCAAAGGTTTCAGGAATTCCAAATGATCGCTAACGAAAATGTTATGGCAGCGGAGAAAAAACTGGCCCAACATTAATTGAAGCACTTCTTTGTAAGCTAAGTTAACCTACTGTAATTTGTGTCTTCTAGAATTATAAAAAATGTACAGTAAAATCTCTGATTTTATATTTCCGTTTATTTCAATTTACTATCGATATACGTACATTTAAAGCTTATAATTGTTACGAAAAAAAGAGTATAAATAGAGCAATGTTACAAAACGACGCTATATTATTGAAATAATATATCAATAAATGTTTGTCTACTTCACAGGCCCTTTTTATATAATTGAACACTCAGTTTTATAAACTATATAGTTAATTATTTTTCTACAGTCTTCGCGAATTCATTACATTTATGGAAAGAATTATTTAAATATATAATTTATCTTTAACTCAATTTATTGGGTAACCTATTCTCAATTTTAGGTTCACACTCTTGCAGTTTGAAAAAGATCTTTTATCAATTAGCAATCATTTTTTCATTATGAAAAAATTTTATATTTAAACTGCATACAAAATGTTAATTTAGTTCGTTGTTGTGCAATGGTGTGACCGTTGGATTCAAGAAATTCTATTACTTTCTCTTTATAATCATTCCCGAAAAGTTACTATTTTTTTATAAAAATATCGTTTGCCTTTTGAAAAAAATGCATTTTCTGACAAGTTAATTATTCGACCAATTTTGATACGATGTAAACATTCCCAATCCTTAACATTTATTGAAATAATCTCTCCATTTCAAAATTTTCTCTTGCGAACAACAGTTCAGCATAGTGTATATATAAATATTTGAACAAACACGTAATCTATCAGTTCTTCAAAAATTCCGAATTAAAACTAAAATAACGTTTACTTCCAGTACGATTAATGGATGATTTTATAATCATCTAATCTGGAAATTAACGTACTTTTCCAATATATCTCCTAAAAAAACATCGCAGATTAGCTGCATTAATCTAACTAGACTTAGAATGCCCAAAATTGTGAAACCTCGGTTTAGATTGAACATCAACTCCAGCAATATGAGAGTTCCACTCAAATTGCGGAAGTTTAGTCAAATTTTGCATGGACCCAACAATATTGTGCGCCGGAATCTGCGAATTGCAACTCGGGCCTGAAATGTGAATATCTTGATTCTGCATTGAGGAATCCGGATTGGGAGAATTCGGTGGTGTTTTCCTTAGTCTTTTGTAATCAGAGAACCTGTTGAGAGACACCTGGTCAACGCAGATAGCCTGGGTGGTGTGTCGAGTTTTGTACAAAATTGGACAGCTTAAATCGCCTTTAAGACTCAGACTGTAAAGATTAGCGAGTCTACGCAGTTTTTCGCGTTCTGGTTGGTGCATTGGATGCAATTTCAATTCGCTTTGATTCGGATCTTGTAAGAATCTGGACACTTTTTCGTTAGCGGAAGTTATTATTGAGTATCCAGGTTTGTTATCAACGTGTCGACGACCAGCGCGGATTTCTCGCCCATTTATTCCATCACGAATCCATTGAATTCTTTGTTTGTATGATTTTCTGACTTCGTCGCTTAGATGCTCGAAACTTCCGTGAAGAATTGCTTGGAAAGCAGGATCTGCTGCTACTTTATCTTCGCTAATACTTTCGGTATCATCCCACCAACTTGATTCTCCGATCCAGTCGGATTGTTCATCATCGCCTGGGAAGTTAGAAGTTTATTAGATGGAGTTATTAGGCTTAATTTCGTATGAATCATACGAGAGGTTAACTACTCGGCTATTGACTGTGTATCAGATTTCAAAGACTTTACACAAATTTTAAAGATTCCAAAAGAAATTGATCAAAATTAAAAATATTTCAGATTCTGAAATATTTCAAACATTTATTTTAAATTATTTCAGAAGATTTCCTAATTTTGCAAAGTTTTTCAGGATATTTAACCAATTTCGCAAAGATTTAAAAGAAATCAAGATTTCACAAATTTTCAAAAATTTCAAAAAATGTCGAATCGTTTCAGAAGATTTCAAAGGTTTCCATGATTTCAAAATATTTCTTAAAAATTTCAATGATTTCACAAAATATTTTTCAAGATTCTAATCCAGCAAAAAGATTATAAAGATTTCAACACATTTCAAAGGTTTCAATGATTTCACAAAATATTTTTCAAGATTTCAGAAATTCGAAAAGATTATAAAGATTTAAAAATATTTCCGAAGATTTCAAAAACTTCAAAGATTACACAAGGATTCACAACAAAGATTTCAATTATTTCACAATGATTTCGAAGATTTCAATGACACCACAAAATATTTTTCAAGATTTCAGAGATTCAAACAAATTTTAATGATTTCGAAATATTTCAGAAGATTCCGCAGATTTCAAATATTTCAATGGTTTCATAAAGATTTGAATGATTCTAAAATCAGCTAAAAGATTTCAAAGATTTATTTCAGAAGATTTCAATTATTTCACAAGATTAACAAATTTCGAAAAGATATAAAAGAATTCAAAAGATTTAGAAAAGATTAAACAACAAAAATGTCAATGATTTCACAAAGATTTCAGAAGATTTACAATATTTCAATGATTTCACAAAGACTTAAATAATTTCACCGAATAGTTTTCAATAATTCAAGGATTCCAGAAGAGTTAAATGATTTAAAAATATTTGCAAATATTTCAGAAGATTTCGCAAAGAATTCAAATGTTTTAGTGATTTCACAAAGATTTTAATGATTTCTAAAAATATTTCAAAGTATTTCAGAAGATTTCACAGGTTTAAACATATTTTGGAATCATTTCAGAATATTTCAAAGACTTTGAAAAATATTCACAGATTTCACAACAAAGCTTTAAAAAAAGTTCAAATATTTTAAAGGTTTCAATTATTTTACAAAGATTTCAATGATTTAACAAAATAGTTTTCAAGATTTTAACGTTTTCAAATTATTTCAGAAGATTTTAAATATTTCAATGATTTCATAAGACTTGAATGATTCTAAAAGAAGATGAAAGATTTTAAAGATTTATTTCAAAATATTTTAGAAAATTTAAAAGATTTCAATGATTTCAAAACAATTGACTTTCAAAGAACTAAACATGTTTCGAACTACTTCAAAAGATTTCAAAAAGATTACACATAAAAAATGTCAATAATTTCACAAAGATTTTTAAGATTGATTAAATGATTTTACAAAGATTTAAATAATTTCACTCAATATTTTTTAATAATTCAAGGATTTTAAAGATTTCAAAATATTTTAGAAGATTTCGCAAAAAGTTGAAATATTTAAGTGCTTTCACAAAAATTTCAATGATTTCTAAAAAAAATTTTCAATATTTCAATAATTCCAAAAGATTTCAAATTATTTCAGAAGATTTCGCAAATATTTTACGAATATTTCAAAGGTTTAAACATATTTCGAATCATTTAAAAAGATTTCGCAGATTTAACAACAAAGGTTTCAAACTTTTTTAATATTTCCAAGGTTTCATCTATTTCACAAAGATTGCAATGATATCACGAAATGAATTTCAAGATTTCGCCGATTTCAAATATTTCAATGATTTTATAAAAATTTGAATGATTCTATAAGCTGCTAAAATATTTCTAAGATTTTAAAGACTTATTTCAATTTATTTTAAAAGATAAAAAAAATTTCAATAATTTCACAAAGATTTCAAAGTATTTCAGAAGATTTAACTTTCACAAAGGTTTCAAAAAGGCTTAAAAAAGTTCGAAAGATTCCACAAAACTTTCAAAATTTCGAACAGATTAAAAAACGATAATTTCAATGACTTCACAGAGATTTCAAATCATTTCATAAGATTAAAAATATTTCAATGCTTTCATGAAGATTTCAAAGATTTCAAAAAATTTCAAAGGTTTCAATTATTTTGCAGAGATTCCAAGGATTTCACAAAATATTTTTCAAGATTTCAAAGATTCAAAAGGATTAAATTTTTTTTTAATATTTCAGAAGATTTCACAGATTTTAAATATTATTTCAATGATTTTATACATATTTGAATCATTCTAAAACAGATAAAAGATTTAAAAGATTTATTTCAGAAGATTTCAATTTTTTCACAAAGATTTCAAAGTATTTCACAAGATTAAAAAATTTCAAAAAGATATAAAAGATTTCAAAGATTTAAAAAAGATTACGCAACGAAAATTTCAATGATTTAACAAAGCTTTAACAATATTTCAAATTATTTCAGAAGCTTTCGCAAAGATTTAAACAAGATTTCATATGTTTCAAAACGTTTCAAATCATTTTAGAAGATTTTTCAAAGATTTCACAACAAAGGTTTCAAACAAATTTATAATATTTCAAAGCTTTCAACTATTTTACAAAGATTTCAATGATATCACAAAATAATTTTAAAGATTTCACAGATTAAAATTTTTTTTTAAGATTTAAAAATATTTTCAAGATTTTAAATATTTATTTCAACTTTTTTTAGAAGATTTCAGTGATTTCACAAAGATTTCAAAGTACTTCAGAAGATTTAACTTTAGCAAAGATTTTGAAAAGGCTTAAAAAAGTTCGAAAGATTCCACAAATTTTCAAAGATTTCAAAATTTCGAAATGATTACACAATGAAAATTTTAATGACTTCACGAAGATTTCAAAGGTTTAAACATATTTCGAATCATTTTAGAAGATTTTAAAGATTTCACAACAAAAGTTAAAAAAAATTTCAAATATTTCAAAGGTTTCAATTATTTTTCAGAGATTTCGATGATTTCACAATTGTATATTATGCAACACGTGCGTAAAATGCGGCTTTACACACGCGATCACCACAAGTGGGTAAATCGTACGCACATGTTGCATACGATATTTTTTGACACAGTGTGCGTAAAATGCGTTTTACACATCCATACGAGTGCGTAAAACGTGCATGTGAGTGCTTAAAAATAAACTATTTTACGAACTCATATGGGTGTGTAAAAACGCATTTTACGCACACTGTGTCACAAAATATTTTTCAAGATTTCAAAGATTCAAAAGGATTTTAAAATATATCAGAAGATTTCGAAAATTTCAAATATTATTTCAATGATTTCACAAAGATTTCAAAAAGATTTGAAGGAATTCAAATATTTCACAAATTTTTAAAGATTTCAATATATTTCAAAGATTTCGAAAAGATTACACAACGAAAATTTCAATGATTTCACGAAGATATCAAAGGTTTCAAAAAATTTCAAATTATTTTAGAAGATTTTGCAAATAATTCACAACAAAGGTTGCAAAAAATTTCAAATATTTTTAAAGGGTTTTAATGATTTCATAAAGATTTTAATGATTTCAGAAAATATTTTAAAGATTTCAAAAAGATTAAAATTTTTTTTAAATATTTAATATTATTTCAATGATTTTATAAAGATTTGAATTATTTTATAAAGATTTGAATGATTTAAGAAAATATTTTTCAATATTTCAAAGATTACAAAAGAGTTTAAAGATTTCAATATATTTTTAACTATTTCAGAAGATTTCGCAAAGATTCCAAAAAGATTTTCAAGGTTTTAAAAAATATTTCAAATCATTTTAGAAGATTTGAAAGATTTCACGAAGGCTTGTACAATGTACACGCGATTTCAAGAGTGATCAACCCCTCAGAATGATCCTCTTTTATTTTAAATAAATTATTTTCTCTAAAGAATCCTAATTTTTACCTTCACGATCTTCATCATTTGTTACGATTCCTGCTTCTGAATCGCTAGAAGAAATGCTGGAACTAGATACACGCGAACAGTCCATTGCATCCTCACTTCGAACTTTTTCCCTATTCTTTGATTTTGAAGCACGAGATGGTTTCGGGGAACGCATTTCGCAATCGGTTGATCGCTCTCTGCAAGATCTTTTCCTTTTTCCACACCTGAAAATTGAATTGAATTTATCGTGCCACAGAATATGCCCTGTTTTGTATTTGAAATGTATAAAAATTAGCTGAAATTAACATACCATATTGCTCCGTATCTGTTTTCGCAATCGTTTCTAAACACTCGTTTCTTTTTACCAACTGAACTTGAAATAATTGTAACTGCTTGCGATGTTGACGGATTCGAATCAGAGTCAATAGCCATTCTCTTGAACTTCCTTTTACGCCTGGTATTGGTTCTTGGCATGAAATTTTCATTTACAGAATCGCTCTCAAAGTTACTGGCGTTATTCAAATTAGAAAATCGAGCGAATCGTTTTGTGTGATTTGTATCATCGCTGTCGGACTGATATTTAGAAGAGGAAGCATTTTTTGATATCCTTACATCACAAACGGAAGATGAACTATCGTCCGAATGTTTATTGGCACTTATCGAGGCTGGAAAGAAGACTTGTGTTAATTGTACTTTAGAAACAGATATCGATTCCTAAGTAAAGTATTATTGCTTTTTCGAAATCTTATACAGAATATTGGAAATTTCAACTTATAAACATAAGCCAAAAGAAAATTTTTCGTACTTTAATTATGATTATACCAAAATTTTATATTCAGTTTCGAGATAGCAAAAAATTAAAAGGCTATAGAAATATTAAAGTTTACATACTTTTGATAAGATTCAAATCGCCCTTACACTTACGAATATTTCCCGTGGAACGAGCTCGCCTTCTAATTCCCCATCTACGCCGTACATTTGCACTGTTACTACTTTCCTCAAGTGCCAACGTTAAATCGTGTACGAGAGCCTCCATTTTTACTCTTAAATCCACTGGCACTGTTTTTAAAACACGCTCCATTTGAAGGTAGATTTATTCTGTGAAGAAATTAAAAAGAAATCTAATTGACTACAAAAAAGAGAATACAATTTTTCTATAATAACTGGGTTTGTAACAATGAATGAAACAAGTCTTTCTTTAATTGGTAATCACTAAGGTATACATACTAATATGTTATATCATATCCTCAACATATTTTATATATTGTACATGGCTCTTAAAACAAAATAGTGAAATAATAAATAAATATCACCAGGAAATTGCACCTAACTTTCTATAGTCTTGAACTTCACGTTGAAACCCAAAATAACTTCGATGAATGTTTAATTATAAATTGAATTCAATTATTAAAACTCCAAAAGATTATCCGATAGGACATATCTTTCCATATACCTATAACTTCCACACACAAGTATATGGACTCATCCTAACATTATCAGGGTTGCTACAAAATCTAAATTTTGAAATTCACTGACTTTCCCTGACCAATTTTTCACTTCCCTGACCGTTCTAAATATTTCTTTTAGGCATAAAAACAACCTTAGACCTAGAAGATTGATAATGTCACTGCAAAAAAATATTTGTCTAAATATATTCTAAACATTTTTAGTTTAAAAATTAAATTTTCAGTTGAAATAATTTTGAACCAAGGAAAAAGCAATCTTCAACAAAGTAGTTCAATTTTTAACCAAAGCGATGATTTTCCGATAAAGAAAACAATTCTCAACTAAAATGTAATAGTTGATATTTACACCAAAAAATATTTCAATTTTTATTCAACAATAATGTTCAATTTTCTACCTTGAAAGATATTTCAGTCATTAAAAAAATCTCAACCATCAAAATGTTGAATTTTCAAGCTAAAAAGACGTGTTTTCTGCAAAAAAGTTGAATTTTCAACTAAACCATATGAATTATCTACTAAAAAACATCAATTCCAAGCAAAAATGAAATAGTTTAATTGTCAGTTAAAAAAAATTTCAATTAAAAAAAAAACGAATTTTCAATAAAATAGTTCAATTTCCAACGAAATAAAAATTAATTAATTTTCAATAAATGAAAAAAACTAATTTTTAACCGAAAGAAAAATATTCAACAAAAAAAGTCAATTTTCAACAAAAGATTAATTTTCTATCAAAAAAGATTATTTGTTTTAAAAAATACATGAGTTTTCAATCAAATATTTGCATTTTTAAAGAAATTTTCAATCTAATAGTTAAATTTTCAGTCAAAGAAATGAATTTTCAACCAAAAACAATGATCTAGTCACCAAGAAGATTATTATTCTACCACATTTTCAAGAAAATACAGGAACTTTTAACCAAATAGTTGAATTTTTAACTGAAAAAGATACGTTTTCAACCAAACATTTAATTGTTAAATTTTACGAAGTGTCTCGTCGTCCCGAAATTCGAGATGACTAGTCCAAGATTTTTTATAAGCTTGGCTAGTCGTCTCGAATTTTCGAGACTAGACCATCCCCTTTTCCAACGCCCTTAATTTTTCGGGACGACTATACGCAGCCTAAATTTTAAGTACATTTTTTTACTTTTAACAAAATAGTTAAATTTTGAACAAAAACAGGGTTTTCAATTAAAATGATTAATCATCAAACAAAAAAAATGAATTTTTAACAAAGTAATGCCACTTTCAACTAAGTAGTTGAATTTTCAAAGAAAAACGACGAATTCTCAAAGAAAAACTTAATAGTTGATATGTCAACCAAAAAAGACGCAATTTCAACCAAAATAGATGAATCTTCAAGAAAACAGTTCATCTTTCAATCAAAAATGATTTTTCAGTCAAGAAAGAAGAAAATCTTAACCATATGGTAGAAATTTCTAGCCAAAAAGATGAATTTTCTACAAAGCAGTTGAATTTTCAACAAAAAAGTCAATTTTCAACAAAAAATTTGAATTTGAAAGAAAATAAAGGATGACTTTTTAATAAAATAGTTAAATTTTCAACAAAATAATTACATTTTCAAACAAACAGTTGTGATTTTTTAACAAAAAAGGTGCAATTTCAACAAAAATAGATGCATTTTCAACAAAATACTTGACTTTTCAATTAAAAATGATTTTTCAGTCAAGAAAGAAAAAAATGTCCACCATATTGTAGAATTTTCAAGCCAAAAACATAAAATTTCTATAAAACAGTTGAATTTTCAACCCGAAAATAAAAATTTTCAACAGAAATATAAATTTTCAACAAAAAAGTCAATTTTCAAACAAATAGTTGAATTTTTAACCAAAATAAAGGATGAAATTTCAACAAAATACATGATGTTTCAATCAAAACTGATTTTTCAGACAAGAAAGAAAAAAATGTCAACCATATTGTAGAATTTTCAAGGCAAAAAGATGAATTTTCTAAAAAACAGTTGAATTTTCAACCCGAAAATATAAATTTTCAACAAAAGTATAAATGTTCAACAAGTCAATTTTCAACCAAATAGTTAAATTGTCAACCAAAATAAAGGGTGCATTTTTTAACAAAATACATGACGTTTCAATCAAAAATGATTTTTGAGTCAAGAAAGAAAAAAATGTCAACCATATTGTAGAATTCTCAAGCCAAAAAGATAAAATTTCTACAAAACAGTTAAATTTTCAACCCAAAAATATATATTTTCAACAAAAGTATAAATTTTCAACAAAAAAGTCAATTTTCAAACAAATAGTTGAATTTTTAACCAAAATAAAGGATGAAATTTCAACAAAATACATGATGTTTCAATCAAGAATGATTTTTCAGTCAAGAAAGAAAAAAAATGTCAACCATATTGTAGAATTTTCAAGCCAAAAATATGAATTTTCTAAAAAACAGTGGAATTTTCAACCAGAAAATATAAATTTTCAACAAAAGTATAAATGCTCAACAAGTCAATTTTCAACCAAAATAAAGGATGAATTTTTCAACAAAATACATGACGTTTCAATCAAAAATGATTTTTCAGTCAAGAAAGAAAAAAATGTCAAACATATTGTAGAATTTTCAAGCCAAAAAGATGCATTTTCAACGAACAGTTGCATTTTCAACTCGAAAATATAAATTTTCAACCAATTAATAAAATTTTCAATCTTGAAAGATGAATTATCAACAAAAAATGTAATATTGATATTTCATGCAAAAAGGATTTAAATTTTAAATAAAAAATAGTTTAATTCGTCCAAAAAAGTCGAATTTTCAACAAAATAGATGGTTTTCAACCACAGAGAAGAATTTTCAACCAAGAAAAAAATGTCAACCAAATTGTTGAATTTTCAAGTAAAAAGGAAGAATTTTCAAGCAAAAAGTGTGATATTTTAACAAAATTTTGGAATTTTCAACAAAATAATACAATTAAATTCTTACTTCAGTTTATCAAAAATTCCCTGCCTTTCTCGAATTCCCTGACCTGTAGCACCCCTGATTATTTTGATTGTCTCGATTATAAAATGCCTTGGATAAAAATAATAGGTTACAAATCATTCACTCTTTGACCTAAAATGCAGAAACGACGATAAACAAAGGCAATGAACCTAGTGCATATAAATGTATAAAAGGAAAAACGAGAACGCCCTGATGACATCTCGGATTCGGACATTCGTCGGACAACAAAAACAAATTACAAAAAATGAGCACTGACCTTACGTGTAGAACTATTCAAAGCCGACCATGACTCCCAAACATATGGTTTGTTGACATTTAAACAAACAAGCGAATGATAAAGGTAGGCGACCAGCCGTGTCTCAACCTGTGATACTACTTTGGGTCTTTAGATATAAATAATAAAACTGTTTTCTCTTTTTGGCGTGACACAATTACGCAGTAGTACGTGCACATAATGCCTTTGTGTCAAGGTAGTTTCCGTCATTTCCGCGCTGCTTTTTAAATTCTAAAATTAGAAATTCCTGTACCTTGAAAAAAAATAAACTACCCCATGGGAATGCGTATTAAGGTAAATTAGGGTTAATTACTCATTTATTACAGGATATGTACGTCCAGTATAGGTATACACGTATTTAATATAGTTAATTATAAATACATCAGTTTTATCCTAGGGGAAAATATGTGCAAATGTCCTGCGCACATTAGGTATTTCTGGTTGGGTGGGGGAAATCTAAGATGTCTGCACGCCGAGGGCCAAACAATAATACCAATCACATGAGACAAAAGATTTTTTTAATAATTTAAATTATTAATAATTTGATTGATTTTGTTTTCTAATTAGAAAACAAACTGATTTTTCACTGTAAGTGTATTAAAATTTTTTTTTTATTCTCCAAAAACTACTGAATAATAAAATTATTACAAAAAAAGATCGATTTTACTATTTAATTGATTAGCTTTTGAAAAATAAAAATGATATTCGAATACAATTACGGCACTCATGCTGGAAAATCATTTTTTTCCAAGTATTTACAAAAATCAAGTTTCGTCTTATGTAATCTACGTAATTGATATCTTCCCTCTACGATATTATTGCATGGCCTTCGGCGTGCAGACACCTTGCTAGCTGACGTCACAACGTGAAATACCTATATTTCCCTCTTTTTTTAAAAATCGAACTAACTGCTCTCTACTTTTTCCGTTTGTTCTTATTTTTTAGCACGAAGCTACTTTTTTAAAATACTTTTTTATTTCGCTTGAAATCTTTTGATATCCCTTGAAATTGAAGACTTCTATGAAATTTTAAAAAATAGACTAAAATTAAAAATTTTTTTTTTTACAGTATAAAACTAAAATCTCGCACAATTTCATTCCAGGGATCACAGTCCGTCTCGTTTTTTATTTAATCCTTTTTTTCAAAAATTCCCTAAGAAACGTAAAATCGAGAATTTTTACCCAATTTTCCCCCTTTTTTACAAGGTATCGATTAATATTTAATAAATAAAAATATTTAAATAAAATATTTCCTAATCGATTTATTTAATAATTTTGTCGATCTGAAGGACATCGTCGACAACAAAGAATTTAAATTCTCCACCAAAAAGATGAATTTTCAACCAAGAATATTAATTTTCTACCAAAAAATATGAATTCTCAACAAAAAGTGTAATACTTGACATTTTAACCAAGAAATATTTTAATTTTGAATAAAAAACAAAACAGTTGAATTCATTCAAACAGATACGACTTTTTAACAAAATATAGTTGATTTTTCATCGAAATTGTTGAATTTGTAAGCAAAAGGACAAATTTTTTGAAAAAACAGTTGAATTTTCAACCCTAAAATATGAATTGTCGAAAAAAAGGTAATTTTCTACTAAATAGTTGAATTTGCAATAAAAAATATGAATTTTCAACTAAAATGCAAAATCTTCAACCAAAAAAATAAATGTCTAACAACGTAGTTGAATTTAAAAAAAACGAATTCTCAACTAAAAATGTAATATTTGACATTTCAACCAAGAAGTATTTTAATTTTTAATAAAAAACAGTTGAATTCATTCAAAAGATACGACTTTTCAACAAAATATAGTTGATTTTTCATCCAAATTGTTGAATTTCCAAGCAAAAAGGATGAATATACATATGAAAAAATTGTTGATTTTTTTTACAAATTAATAAAATTTTCAACCATGTAAGATGAACTCTCAACAAAAATGTAATAGTTGATATTTTAACAAAAAAATTAAAATTTCAAACAAAAAATATTTGAATTTATAAAAAAAAAGGAATTAAAAAAAAATGGTTGATTATTTCTCAACCAAAAACGATTTTCAGCCTGGAGAGAAAAAAATTCAACAAAATTGTTGAAATTTGAAGCAAAGAATACGAAATTTCAACATAATATTTGATTTTTTAGTCTAGAAAGAAAAAAATCTCCACCAAATTGTTTAATGTTCAAGCCCAGAAAACGTATTTTGTATAAAACATTTGAATTTTCAACAAAAAGTACAATTTCTACCAAATAGTTGAATTTTCAACAAAATAATAATAATAATAATCAACAAAATAATATTGGTTGATAATTCAACCAAAAAAGATTTTGGTTTTAAATAAACAATAATTAAGTACATCCAAAAAATAAGAATTTGCAACAAAATAGTGGATTTTTCAACCAAAAATTATTTTTCAGTTAAGAAAGAAAAAATGTCCAATATATTGATGAATTTTCAAGCCAAAAGGACGAATTTTCTACAAAACAATTGAATTTTCAACTAAAATAAAAAATGATTTTTTAACAAAATTGTGGAATTTTCAACAAAATAATTAAATTTTCAAACAATTAATAAAATTTTCAACCACGAAAGATGAATTTTTAACAAAAAATGTAACAGTTTTGAATAAAAGAAATTTTTGTTTGAAATAAAAAATAGTTCAATTCATCCAAAAAGACGAATTTTGAACAAAATAGTTGATTTCTTAGACAAAAAAAGATTTTTCAGTTAAGAAAGAAAAAAAATTTGACCAAGTTGTTGAATTTTTAAGCCAAAAAGACGAATTTTCTACAAAACAGTTGAATTTTCAACCCAAAAATATAAATTTTCAATAAAAAAGTAAATATTAGAATTTTCAACTAAAATAAAGGACAACTTTTTGACAAAATTTAAATCTTCAAGAAAATAATTACATTTTTAAACAATTAATAAAATTTTCAACCCTGAAAGATGAATTCTCAACAAAAAATGTAATAGTTTTGAACAAACGAAAATTTAATTTGAAGTATAAAATAGTTGAATCTATAAAAAAAAAGAATTTTGAATAAAACAGTTTATTTTTCAGCCAAAAAAAGATTTTTTAGTTCAGGAAGGAAAAAAATTTAACAAAATTGTTAAATTTTTAACCCAAAAAGGTATGCTTTCAACAAAATAGTTGATTTTTCAGTTAAGAAAGATAAAAATTTCAACCAAGTTGTTGAATTTTCAACCATAAAGGATGACTTTTCAACAAAATTGTTGAATTTTCATCATAATATTAAACTTTTGAGCAAATAATTAAACTTAAAACCAAATAATGTAATAGTTAACCTAGAAAGATTAATTCTTAACAAAAATATAATAGCAGACTTTTTAACTAAAAAGAATTAACTTTCAACCGAAAATAGTGGGATCTTTTTATTAGGTTCGCTATTAATTAATTTCGAAGCTGGCTACAAATAAAAAACTTTAAACACAAAAATAATTAGAAAACATGATATAAACATCATCGCTGACTCTTCTACCTAATTTAATTTTTTAACCAAATGAATGAAAATATTAATATTCCTTAAAAAGCGCGCCAATCCTAGGGAATTTCATACCACTGTCTAGTAACAAGTTTCACATCCGGTCGAGTGTAAAGTCTAGACCGCTTTTCTTTGTGTGCAACTGTGAAATGCGAAAGCAGTTGTGTGGTTGTGCAGTGAGTGTTGTGTATCAACGGACAAATGAACGCAGCGGCATTACCGTATAACCAAAAAACGCAAGGCGATAGTTGTTCGAAAATTCCTGACGGTTAAAAGTTTCGTGATACACGGGACTCGGTGAAAAGTGAGGCTACAATCCGGGTGCACGTCTTCGCAAGGCCCATGGATAGTGTCGCTGTTAATGGCGGGAACGCCGAGGTGGCGTGCGAAGGTTTTAACCTAGAAACCGTCGAGCAGCCGGAGAAACAATCAGAGAAAAAATCGGAGGAACCGATGGAAGTAGTCCAAGAAAATGTGCAGGAAGTTAATGGGGACGTGAAGGACATCTCGTCTCCAGGGAAAAGAAATTTGCGGAAGACCAAGGCCAACTCGACGAGCACCGTCGAGAGTGACGCAAAGCCCAAGATGAAGGGACGTAAACGGAAACTCTCGGAACCTGACATCAACTCCGAGGATTCGGTGGATTTCAGTGGTTTTGACAGACACTGCTTCAATAACTCCCAATCCGGAAACATGGTCCTTCAAAAACTCATTGGTAAATTTCGGATAATTCTTTCGAAAATTATGCATGCTAGACGAAGATCGCATTCGCGATATGATGATTCGCGTTCATGCATAATGATTGCAGCAATGAAAAACGAAAAGTTGATTTACATCTGTGCTTTTCTGAATTTGTACTCTGGATAAAGTGCTTTTTTATATTCTGTTGGCTTCTTTAACAAATGAGTTCTTCATTCTTTGTCTTGTTCTTTATTCATAATTACCACGTTTTATAATTAGTTATAGACGACATTTTATTTCAGACTACCTTCATATTTGTAAATGTAAATAGTATGTACTTTATTGGTGACCTTCTTTGTCAGAAATTCCAGAAAATCAAATCTTTTCAAAGGACGAACATAACCTTCAAATTCTTCAAAACACTTTCCCAGTTTGCTCCATTTTTTAAGCCTCTGGACCGGCAATTTTTTGTAACCGGAAAATGATAGTAAATTTATCCTTTGACCGCGAATTTTACAAATTTTTAGAAAAGTATGTGTTCAATCTCTTGAAATATCACAAATTTCGTATCACATGATTTCGTGCGATTTAAAATAAGTTCGTTTTTTTTTCTAATATTAAGTTCAATGATTAAGTTTTCAATTATGAAATCTTTCAATTTATAATGCGTACTTTTAAAATGTTTCACATAAAAATGTTTCATTTTATGTCATTATTTGTAAGCGTAGATTTTCAATTTAAAGAATTTTGAAGTGCAGTTTTAAAGACTTGAACAATTACAAGTTAAAAGCGTCTTAATTTTAAATTTTTAAATAAAAAGGTTTTAAGTTGATCAACTGAAAATATAAATGAATTAAGCATTATTTAAACTAGAGTTCGAGCGTTAAAAATTGAACAATAGTTGATTTTAGTTAAACAAATGTAAACATCCGATTTAAATTTTATAAACTTTTCAATTTTAAAATAACTTCAAATTAATAGATTCTTAATTAAACGCTTTCATTTAATTTCGAATCCTTTTAAAATATTTTATGAATCTAAAATATTGAATTTGTATCCCATTCAATTTGAAATTTGTTAAATAAAAGAAATAAAATTTTTCAATATTTTGCAATATTTGACTATAGCAATGAATAAATAGAAATGAAATAGTGTGGAAAAAAGTAATAAATAGAAAGCGTTGAATCGTTAAAATTTCAGAGTGCTAAATTTAAACTTTGAACGTTACAATTTCAATTGATCCATTTAAAAAATTTTAATTTGTGAGTGCAAGTATTTAATTTTGATGTATAAATAACAATTATTATTTCGAAACGACTTAAGATTAAAATAATAAAACTTAAAAGGATTTATGCATAACAAAAAGGTTAATTTTCAAAGTTAGAAAGGAAATTTTGTTTTTAATTCTTTATGAATTGGAAGAGTAATTTTTTTCTTTTTTACGTCTTTATCGAGTTGAAGGCGGGCAACTTTGGTATTTGACAAAATTTAATTGAGTTTGAACCGGGGAATTTTTAGTTTCTAATTCATGTTGAATTGACAGAGGGACGTTTTCTATTTTTAAGATTTTTATCGAGTTGTGAAGGCGGAAATTTTGGTTTTCAATATTTTCTGAATTGGAAGAAGGTTACTTTTTTATTTTTATCTTTTTTATTGATTTGGAAGGGATCACATTTTAGTTTTTAATTTTTCTGAATTGGAAGAGGGATTTTGTTTTATTTTTAAGATTTTTCTAGATTTGTATGGAACGAAATTTAGGTGTTTTTTTTCTGGATTGGAAGCGGGACATTTTTTCGTTTTACATATTTCTGACAAGTTGAAAGGGAGGAAATTCTGGGTTTAATTTTTTCTGAATTGGAAGATGAACTTTTTTATTTATTTTTTTTATTTTGTATTTTAAACATCTTTATCGAGTTTGAAACGAGGAAGTACAAATTTTTGTTGAATTGGCAGAGAGAAATTTTATGTTTTAAAGATTTTTATCAAGTTGAAAAGAAGGAAATTTTGGTTTTCAATATTTTATTAATTAGAAGAATAATTTTTTATTTTTAACATTTTTGTTGATTTGGCAGGGAAGAAGTTTTAGTTATAAATTTTTTCAAAATTGGAAGAGATTTTTTTTTTATTTTTAAGATTTTTATAGAGTTGGAAGTTACGAAATTTTGAGTGTTTCTTTCTTAATTGGAAGAGGGACCTTTTATATTTTAAAGATTTTTATCGAGTTGAGAAGGCAGACATTTTGGTTTTAAATATTTTCTGAATTGGAAGAGGGACTTTTTTTTGTTTGACAGATTTTTATCAAGTTTGCAAGGAATACATTTTTATTTAAATTTTGTTCTGAATTGGTAGAGGAACTTTTTTCTTTTTTTAATTTTTATTGAGTCAAAGGCGGACAAATTTGGTATTTTAAACATTTTTAATGAGCTTGAAACGAGGAATTTTCGGTTTTAATTTTTGTTGAATTGACAGAGGGACATTTTATAATTGGAAGATTTTTATCTGGTTGGAAAGGAGGAAATTTTGGTTTTAAATATTTTCTGAATTGGAAGAGGGACATTTTTTTACAGATTTTTATCAAGTTGGTAAGGAGGGAATTCTGATTTGAATTTTGTTTTGAATTGGAAGATGAACTTTTTTCTTTTTTACATTTTTATTTAGTTGAAGACGGGAAAATTTTGTATTTTAAACATTTTTATTGAGTTTAGAGATAGAAAGAAGGAAATTTTGGTTTGCAATATTTTATTAATTGGAACAATAATTTGTTTATTTTTAACGTTTTTGTTGATTTGGCAGGGGGCATTTTAGTTATAAATTTTTTCTAAACTGGAAGAGAGATTTTTTTAATTTTTATAGAGCTGGAAGGGACGAAATTTTTGATATTTTTTCTGAATTGGAAGAGGGACATTTTTTCGCTTTATAGATAGATATTTATCGAGTTGGAAGGGAGGAAATTTTGGTTTTGATTTTTCATGAATTGTAAAATGAAATTTGTTCTTTTTAACGTTTTTATCGAGTTAAAGGCGGGCAAATTTGGTATTTTAAAAATATTTATTGAGTTTGAAATGAGGAATTTTAAGTTTTGGTTGAATTGGCAGACGGACATTTGATATTTTTAAGATTTTTATTGAGTTCGGAAGGAGGAAATTTTTGTTTTCAATATTTTCTGAATTGGAAGAGGGACATTTTTTTGTTTTACAGATTTTTATCAAGTTGGTAAGGAATACATTTTGATTTAAATTTTGTTCTGAATTGGAAGAGGAGTTTTTTTCTTTTGAAAATTTTGATTGAGTTAAAGGCGGTCAAATTTGGTATTTTAAACATTTTTATTGAGTTTGAAACGAGGAATTTTCAATTTTTGGTTGAATTGGCAGACGGACATTTTATTTTTAAGATTTTTATCGACTTGGAAAGGAGGAAATTTTTGTTTTCAATATTTTCTGAATTGGAAGAGGTACATTTCTTTGTTTTACAGATTTTTATCAACTTGGTAAGGAATACATTTTGTTTTGAATAGGAAGAGGAACTTTTTTCTTTTTTAAATTTTTATTGAGTTAAAGGCGGTCAAATTTAGTATAATAAACATTTTTATTGAGTTTGAAATGAGGAATTTTTGGTTTTAATTTTTATTGAATTGGCAGAGGAACCTTTTATAATTTGAAGATTTTTATCGAGTTGGGAAGGAGGAAATTATCGTTTTTAATATTTTATGAATTGGAAGTATTTTTTTCTAAACATTTTCATTGTGTTGGATGGGAGGAAATTTTAGTTTTCAATTTAATTTGAATTGGAAGAGGCCATTTTTTTCTTTTTAGCATATTTATTGATTGGGCGGGGGCAAATTTGGTATTTTCAACATTCAGATTTTTTATTTTCAATTTTGTACTGAATTGGAAGAGGGACATGTTTTATTTCAAACATATTTATTATTGTAAGTAGAAAGCGACGATTAGTTTTAATTTAGAGCATTGAAAATGATATCACATTTATATTTTTTAACCAGAAATCTTTGAATCCACTAGGTACAAAAATCTCTGCAGACGTTTTTGAAAACAATGTTTCTTTTTAATTTGGTGAATTTATAACTTTGTTTTAAAATAGATATATTAGATACCGTTTTATTTGTATTTTGCAGAGTGTTTGGGGTTTAAAAATTTATAAGTCTATAACAAATGAAGAAAATTTCTAAAATAATAATTTTTTCCTTTCGCAGCTGAAGCAGAATTGTCTGTCGCACCAAAACCAAAACGCGGAAGACCTTCTCGAAAGAGTTTTCTAAGTGAGGAAGGTTCCGCCACAGAGAGCATTAAATCTGTCAAAGAATCCGAATCAGATTCAACCGAAAAATCGAATAATATCGAATCCGAAGGGACTCGTCTGAAATCCGACGAAGTGGTTACCAAATCATCAGATTCATCTGTGAATAGCAGTACACCGATATTAAAATCGAGAGGGACTCGATTATCCCGCGGAGTTAGTCCTCCAAGCGCGGGAAAACAGAAAGTCGATCTGACGAATCCCGCTTTTCAAGAACCGTTCAAACATGGCTGGAAGCGCGAATTAGTTTTCAGGGGGACTGGGCTTGATGCTAATATGAAAAAAATGTCTGATATTTATTATATCACACCAAAGGGGAAAAAAGTAAGAAGCTTCCGAGAAGTCTCCACGAGCTGTAAGTAGAGTCTTGTTTTTATTGCATTGTTCAAAATTCAGGGTGGTCGTAGGTCAGGAAAAACCTGGGAATTAGGGAAACGTCAGGGAATTTCATTGGTCATGAAAGCTCAAGGGTTTTGGAAAAGTCAGGGATTTTTTATAAGAGCACTTTAAATATTTCACAAGGATGATAAATAAATAAATTTAAAATTATTTTATTCCGTTTATAAAAGATTCTATGCTGAAAATGTTACAAGATTTTGGTTTTTAAATATTAATGGTCGGGAAAAACGAAAAATTTGCCAGGGAAAAATTAGAGAATTTTCAAAATGAAGTTTTGCGGCCACTCTGATATTTCTGTCAGTAATTTATTTGTCTTGTATTTCTATTTTTTTGCAGTTGCTTCCTCTTGAAGATTATGCTTTTTATTCAAAATTTTATTATTAGATTGAAAGTTAAACAATTTTGTTAAAAAGTCATCATTCTTGGTTGAAAATTCATATTTTGGTGTTGAAAATTCAACTGGAATCTTTATTTATTAAACATTCAACTATTTGATTAAAAATTCGTTTATTTCGAAAAATTGAAAATTCAACTATTCGGTTGAAATTTCGTTTCTTTGGTTGAATTGAACAGTTTTTGATTTAAAATAAAAATATTTTTTTGTTGAACCATCTACTTTTACATTATTCGTTGAATACCCATATTTTCCTATTAAATATTGAACTACTTGATTGAAGGTATAACCAATTTGCTAAATTTTTGTTTAAGTTTCATAATTTTAGTTGAAAGTTCGTCTCTTTGGTTGGAAACCAGTTTTTTTTGTTTAAATTAATTTTTTTTAACTGAAAGTTTAACTATTCCAGTTGAAGATTCATTTTGTGTTAGTTGAAAATTCCTCTCTTTGGTTGAAAATTAATTTTTAAACTTATTATAAACTATTGTATTTTTTGTTGAGAATTCATCTTTGTCGATGGAAAGTTCAACTATTTGGTTAAAAATTCTACTATTCTGTTGAAAATTTAACTATGTATTTTGTTGAAAATTGTTTTGTTTTTTCTTGATAATGCAACTGTTTTGTTTATAATTCATCTCTCTTGATTAAAAATTAAATCTTTTATTGAAAATTCATCTTTTCGGGTTTAAAAGTAAACTGTTTTTTTAAACATTCGACTTTTTAGCTTGAAAATTCAACTATTTAATTGAAAATGCAACGGATTTTGGTTGAAGATCATTCTTGCTTTGAAAATTCAACTGACCATTAACCATTATTTTGTTGAAAATTCAACTGTTTTTGGTTGAAGTTTAGTCTTTGTTGTTGGAGAGTTCGACCGTTTGGTTGATAATTCTGCTTTGTAGGTCGAAAATTCAACAATTTGAATCAAAATTAAACTATTTTGTGCAAAATTGAAATATTTTGTTGAAAAATAATCTTTTTTGATTGAAATAAATAAATAAGTTTGAAATTTTAATCTGAAATTGTTTTATTCCATTTATAAAATATTCTTTGTTAAAAATGTAACAAGATTTAAATGGTCTTTGAAGATTAATGGCCAGGGAAAACGAAAAATTGCCCAGGGAAAAGTCAGGTAATTTTGAAAATGAAGTTATTCTGCCACCCTGAAAATTTCATCTTTAAAATAACATCAACTCTGTTTACTTAATCGGAAAATTGATTTTATAGTGACTGCAAAAGAAAATCTGACTTTGGAGAACTTTACCTTCCATAAAGAACCACTTGGTTTAAATGATCCCGAAAAGGAAATAATTCGAGAAGCCAGAAAAGGAAAGGTATGATTTCAAATTCTTCTTTTTATTAACTTCAATATAATTTAAGTTTTCATTTATTCAGAAATTATGATGTATTTTATCTAGGACGCAACTCCAATAACAAAGACCCCAAATAAAAAAGTAGCGGTTCCTGCTAAGAAAACGACACCGAAAAAAGCTGAAGATCCTCCGGAATCAACTCCATTAGTTAAATCTCCTCCTCCTCCTCCTTCAAAGGCTGTCACGAAAGCTGCCAAAACACCCGCGACTCTGAAAGTTAAAGCTGCGAAGAAGACTCCACTAAAAAGTATGATTTCCTATTTTATGTACTTTTTAATAAGTTGACTAATTCCAAAAGACATTTTTTTGTAAATCTATAATTAAAACTGTTTTTAGAAGAGATAAAGCAGCAAAAGCAGTTGGAACGGCAACCAAGTCCTGCACTCGCGGCTTCCGAAGTTAAAGAAAATGAGATGCTTCCACCTCAAAAGAATTCTCCAGCAACAAGGAGGAGTCAACAGACAGCGGAGAAAACCCTTTCACCGAAGGCTAAGCGGGCATTGAAGTGAGTTTTTTTTTTAAATTATAAATTTTGCTGGATATCTTGGATGCTTGACATAGAAGAGTGAGGATTGCGATTCTCTATTACTTTTTAAATTTGAGAAATCTCAGAGACTAGTTTCAAGAATGTACTTTCTTGCATTCCAGTTAAAATGTGATATATAAAGAAACTATACACTTCATCTTTTAGGTAGGCGTACATCAGTACATTTTAATTACTTCCATGTATAATAATTAAATTTGTACTCCTCGATTTTTAGTGAAGTCCAATTGAAACAAAATCTTACAGAAATGAACTCTTTCATAATTGGCTGTAGGTGTCTACCTGACCGGAAAAAGGCCGGGAATTTTGTTCACCGGCAATGACCGTGAAATTGATTCAGTGAATACGATTTTTCATTCGATTGTACTAAAATGAATGCTAAAAGTTTTTTGATATTTCATTTCTCTGAGGCTGATCAATCACGAAACGAACAATGAAAATTATTTTACTTTCGATAATGCCGATAATATTTAAGAGTAATTTGTTAAGAGCATTTTTTTAATATTTTGAAATCTATAAGTCTTCGAAGTCAAAGAGAAAAATTTAAGTTTTAAAATAAAAATATAAAAACTGTAATTATGATTTTCAACAGGGGATTTTGGAAGAGATATCTGTAATTATGAATTGGAAAAGGTTATTTTTCTAAATGAAGAATTTTAATACTGATTTAGAAAAGGAAAATTTCAAAACTAATTATAATTCTGACTTGGAACAGTGAATTTTCCAAAATAATTACAATTCTGAGCTAGGACAGTGAAAACCCCGGGGATTTTATTCAGGTTCGGGAATTTTTTTCTACTTTCTCTTGTTTTTATTGTTTATCCGAGAATTGCAAAATAGTGCAAATTTCAATGTTCTTTAAAACTTTAAATGAAATCTGACATAATAAACATTTTAAATAGAGATTGTTCCAAACCTAAGAAGGCGTTATGCGACATTAGGCCATGGTAAAAAATCAGAATTTCAAAAATCTTTTAAAAATGTATGCAGAGTCGGTCTAAATATTTAAAAATTTGGGAAAAATGACTTACATGATTTTAATTTCAGCGTTTCAAAATATTCTCTCATTTTATAGTATGATAAATCGACATAGAGCGTTATCGGACATTCTATAAAAAATATGATGTAAAAATAGTGATTTACTGTTAATTGGAATCAACATTGATAAATTGATTTTTAAATATACTACAATCTTCGTAAGTATAGAATTAACCAATTTTAGCACGCATTGTGAATAGTTTGAATAATTATTTTTGATTTTTTTCATAATATAGCAACCTTTTATTATTATTATATTTTTTCAACTCAATATAAATGATATATATGTGAATTTCAAAGATTTAAAATAATTTGTTAATAATATTTAGCTATTTTTCATTTCAAATTTGTGGTTTGCGACAGGTGCGTTACAAGACATTTTCGCTACTTTTTTTATTTATAATTTCTAAGTGAAGTCCAGACTTCGTTGTCGAAAACGTCTTTCAGTCTTTTAAAACTTTACGAAATTTAGCTTTTATGTAAATGCTTTGTTGAGATATATTTAGAAAAAAATTATTAATGAAAGAAAATGTGGAAAATTGTAGGGATTTAAAATGGTAAACTATTTGCAATCATCCATATATTTAAATAAATTTGATAGAAACCTCATGATAACTTATTTAATATATTTTACAACAAATATGTATTTCAAGCGAAAAAATATTAAAAATTTTCCAGCAGTTTTGTTTCAACTTTAAACATGTTGCACCATGCAAGCAAAATTTTAGCGATTTAATAGAAATTTTATTTTAAAATTATCTCAAGCACATTGAAATTTGCACTACTTTTGCAATATCTTCTTAAAAAATTGACAAAATATTAAGAAATTAATCGATAAACACTAAACAGGTGTCATCCTCGTAACCAGGAATGTAGTTTCGATTAATATTAATCACTTCAGTTTGTGATTGAGGATAAGTTTGGCACGTTTAAGTAAATAATTGTTTTCTTACCGACATAAATTTTGTCGTGAAAACTTCGGGAATTTCAAAAAGCCTGATCACTAGACACCCTGATAATTCTCAGACCGGGAAAATGGAAAATTGTCCGGGGAATTTGAAATCATCCGTCGGGTAGACACTCTGCTCTTGCAATGATCACAACCGACATTTATTACAACACGACTTACTACAATGAATTCTCAAATTTGAAAGGATTAGTTAAATTAAAAGTAAATTAGATTGATTAGGATGCTTTCCAGACCCGAATCCTTTTGTTTTCTCGTCCTGTTTTCCTTCTTCACCCCATATTTCTTTGGCTTCTTTTCGTATGGCTCTATTTGATACTACTACCTTAGTCCCTTTTCCCTATCAACGCACGTCTTGCAGGGCCAAAGTTCTGGAACCATGTAGCATCAGATGTTCGACCAGCATGGGCCAGATTCCGAGTTTACAGTGTTGCGTCTGCCTTTGTCTTTATCACCCTGAATGCGTCAACAGCGTGGATCATGCAGGCAGTGATGATTATGTCTGCGAGGTACGAATATCATTTGTAGATTTCTCGATATAGACAAGTGGCTCTTTCACCTTAAATTCCGCATGAATGAATTGGGAAATTTTCATAGACTTTAGTCTTGAGGAACTAGTTTCCACTTTTTTGGGTATCATTTTTTCGACTGGATTTCACTTTAATACAAGTTTGTACAATAGGTTGTATCGAAACAAATAAAGTTCTCCATTCGTAGGGCTAAAAACTTTCTTTTGGGAGTCAATAACACTCCCCTAAAGTTTCATCTTACAAAATTTTCTTCTGCCACCGCATCGTAGATGTAGTCCAAAAGAACTAAGAGCGAAACATTGAAATATTTTTTACCCTACCTGAACTAACTTGAAGTTTTAAAAAAATCTTTAGAAATCTACTGTTTCGCTGTTTTTTAGAGTTATATCAATTTTCTCGACTATTTGACCATGAAATGTGTTATATATGTTATCAGAAATGTATTTTTAATATATTTCAACAATAATATATGAAGAAGGTTAACGCTTAAATAATTATTATTGATTTTGAATTACAAGAAAATATTTAAAAGTGAAATCTTGCTTTTTATTTCACGATACAAAAATTTGCGGTGCCTGAATTAAGTGAAAATGTTTTCTATTATACCTAACTTTGTGTCTGTATAGTGAGAAACCCACTAAACATTTAAAAAATACATTTCATACTGAATTTCAAGGACGCTTAAGCAAAAAATAATAATTTTTTTAATGAATTTCTCACAAGTTTAGGTATACTGGAAAACAGTTTTACTTCATTAAGACACTCAAAATTCATTTTATCGTGAAATAAAAAACAGCATGTCACGTTTAGATATTTTCTTGTAATTAAAAGTCAATCCAAATTATTTTTTATGTCGACCTTCTTTATTGTTACAATATATTATATACTCTTAAGAAAATAGCGAAAAAGTCGACTTTTTAAGATTTTTTTAAATTTCAAGGTCGTTTTGACAGGGTAAAAAATATAATATTTATTAATAATAAAATATTTTTAGTAAAACCTTAGGGGAAGCACTTAATTTTTTCGACACGCTCTATTGTACAATAAATGAGCGGAATTGTTTTTTCAAAAAGTTGGGCGATTTATGAATAAACCAAGAAATTGCAGCACTGTGCGGCTAAACCAAATCTAAATGAGAGTCGAATCCTGGTGGGATTTTTTTGTTGATTATCGTTGTCTGCACCCCCACTATCATTTCGAGATGGAAATTAAAATAATCGCTGTGTTCCTTTTTGAACGAAGTCAAAAGTTAGCAGAGAACCACAATCAATAGAAAATCAAGTGAAAAAAGTTTTACATTTACTATGTCTTTTCAGGGAAATTTTTGCATTTCGAATAATTGAAACAGAAAAGTAGACTTTCTAAAAAGGGCCTGATCGATCAATATAATTTTTGTCTTACAATGTTTGTGGAATGGTAAAGAGCCATAATCAATATGAAAATTCAGTGAACAGAAACATTAGCAGGGTAATCACCGAACCAGGAATTTTGGATGGCCGGGAATTTTACAAATTTTTAGAAGGAAAATCTATCCAATCACATGAAAACCCACAAATTTCATATCACATGATATAATGCAATTTAAAATGAGTTCGATTTCAAATTCTTTTTAATGCTAAATTCAATTGTTAATTTCTTCAATTATGAAATCATTCAGTTTACAAAGTGTAATTCTAAAATCTTTTACTGTAAATGTTTTTCATTCTAGGTCTTCATTTTTAAGCGTACATTTTCAATTTATAGAATTTAAAAATACAGTTTTGAAGACTTAAACAATTCAAAATGAAATTTAAAATTATTGACAACATTTTTAAAACGGAACTGTAGTTAGAGTATTTAAAATTGAACTATAATTGATTTCAATTAAAAGCTTTATAGATTTTGGTTTAAAATTAATAGATTCATAATTAAACGCTTTTATTCAATTTTCAACCCTATTTAAATATTGTTTCAGTCTAAAATATTTCATTTTTGACCCATTCAATCTGAAATTTATTAAAAAAAAAAAAAAATGTTCTAATGTTTAGCAATAGTTTACTGTTCATTTGAAATGATCAATTCTAATCAAATATACAAAACTATACAATTTGAAACTTCCATTTCAAACATTTTTAATTATAATAATTCAACTTCTGATTTGAAAAGTGTTCATATTATAAAAAATCTTTGAATCGTTCAATTTTTGATGTTTCTAACCATAAATTGCCTCAAATGATATAATTTTAAGCATTAACCAATTTATTGATATATTCTTCAACTCAGAGCTTTGAAAATGATGCGTGGACTTATATTTTTTACCCAAAAATCTCTGAGCTGTTCAATTTATAAAAGTTGAAAAAAATTAGTTTGCAATTGAACGGCATTTAATAAAAAATAATTCAATAGAAAAGTGTTAAAAGCTTTTATTTTAAACGTGTAAATTATTGAGCGTTTGAATTAACAAAATTTTAACTTTAACTTTTAAAGTTTAAATTTCGAGAATTCCACTTTGGGTGCATTATTTTGAAGTTCAGTTTCGATTACGTCAAATGCAAAATTTTTCAGGTTTAAAAGTTCGAATTTTTTCCCTCGATTAAAACGACCATCCTGCTTAGGTAACATATACTATTTTTAGGGAAATGTTTAAATTTCAAATTAATCAAATACAAATATAGATTTTTTCCAAAAAGGACTAAACTATTATTTTATCTTCTGTCTTATGGTATTCATGGGGTGTCAGAGAAACATAATAAAAAATAATCCAGTGACAAACAATTTGAGGCAGCATTTACCATATCTTTTTAGGCAAATTTTTGCATTTCATATTATTTAAGTACTAAACTCGACTTTTTTTAAAGAGGGACCTCAAGGATTATTTTAATTTTCTTCTTGAAATGTTTGTGGGGTGGCAAGCAACAATAATAAGAAAAAAATCCCATTAACATTTAACTTTCATTTAGACTTGATTCAGGCACACCGTGGCAAATTGTCTGGATCTTAAAGAACTTGTGTTATTCTTTAAACTGAAATTCTTATAAAGAGAAAATGAAAAACTCTCGATTTATTTAGGGATAATAAAAATTATATCGAACTTTGGTCAAAACGTCTCCAGTAAAGTAGGTTTCTTTTTGTAGAATTGTCGGCAAGACACGGAAGAAACAGTTTCTCAACTCCAACCACTGAATTCGTCTCTCACGCCTCCACCGTTAATACCTATTAGCATGTTAAACACATCAAATGCAAAATCAAAGCTTCAGGGAAACTTAGCGCCTCCGAAACTGCAAAGAATACCAAAGGCCGATGGTTCAGAGCCACATTTGCGAATTGCTTCTAAGCATTCAAAAGCAATTTCCGTTCTGACTTCATCTGCGCAGTCTGATAAAAAAGAAGCAAAAAGGTTCGCTCAAACTGAAAATGACTTTCTGCACAGCTATGATGGCATAGTTCCAAAACCTGCGCAAAACATTGCCACAATGGCAGGCAAAAGATACATTATTGTACCAAAAAATAACTCGATGTCTGTGCAACCTGCGATCACAATAAAACCTGACAAGATCGGAGACAAACCTCCGACTTTACAAGTTAATTCTGCTACTGATAATTCTAATGTAACTGAAAATCAAAGTTCGCAAGTAGCGGCGACGGTAGAGCAAATTGAGAAGGTCGCTAGTAATGAAGGTAATCAAGATGTAGTAGATAGCCCAGAGGCTAATCAGAAAGATGAGAATAATGATCAGAAAGTCAAAGATGATTCGAAGGATGTTTCTAAAGATGTTTCGAAAGATGATTCGAAAGATGCTTCCAAAGATACTTCGAAACCAGAAGAAACTCCCTCCGAATCTCCGAAAGATAATTCAATTGCAATGGATGTTGACTCAAATGAATTGTCTGATCATGTAATCCAAGAGTTGGAAGATATTAGATTTCCTGAAGTCGAACCTCCAGCGAAGAAAAAATTGAAAAAAGTAGAGGCGAAGAATCGAAGATCGTCACAAAATAAATATTTAGTAAATGGTACCACGCACAATAATGATAATTTTAAAGTGGAGAATTCTAATTCAGTGGATGATCGGACTTCGACTGCGATCCTCAATATTGCGCGAGCGGGTATCAAGTAAGCAACTTTCTTACAGTCTTTTTGTTTTCAATTCTTCTTCTAGTCATTTTTGATTTCAAAATAACTTCCTTCTGAGGTTTTGGCAGTTGCTTTGTACATATTGTATTTACAAGAATTATGTGATTTACTGGATGCATGATGAATAATTCAGTCAAACACATTTTTTATGTTTACAATAATTGCGATGATTTTCATTTTCTGTGGAGCCATTGTTTCTTCTACTCAAGCTGGGGTACTTCGAAACTGCAGGAACTCAGGGCAAGCTTTCTCGAATATCAATTCCTTACGTTTTAAACCTTAAACTCTAGTGCTGTAAACTACAATCATATTTTAAAATACCCCGATGATTGAATACACAGATAAATATTTAGACATCTAAGGAAAAATTGTAAATGCAATATACGCTGATGTTTTTTATATTTGGAAATATAAGTCAGCTGGAAAAATGAATTTGATTTTGACTTATGACCGAAGCACACTGCCTGAGCTTCGAAATGTTGCCACAAAGTTCTAATGACGAAACGATTGATTGTCAATGTAAGATTGATTAATTCTGTATTATTTTATTGTGATTTAGTTCTAACATTCAACGTTGTATCATTTTAAAGTTGCATTCATGCTACAATTATGGAACCAGCTAATATGTGCTTCGCTGAAAAAATCTTAATTCATTTTTACTTTTTATATTTACAGATATAAAGACATGTGCGAGCCGAAACACAAACATTATTTAGTGCGTTTTCCCATCAATCTTCCAAAACTCCTTTCCCTTCTTCATCATTCTAGACCTAGACAAGCTTTCTTTAATTTCGTTTAAAATCGCCATCGCATCTCTATGATTTATCTTTGAGAAATTGCTTTATAGTTGTTTGAATTGTTATTAAATAATGCCGAATTCTCTGGTATAATCGAATTGCCTTTCTTTTATGTTTACAGAAAGAAACAGATTCAGGCAGAGACGGATCAGAGACAACATTTCATGGTGTCAGTTTGCGCTGGTTACCACGCATTATCGAAAATATTCCAATACCTAAAAGTTCAGGAATTATTGCGAGCTGCGAGGGTTTGTAAAATGTGGAGAGATCTTGCAGCGCATCCTTCTCTCTGGAAAACGGTGCGAATGAAAAATAGTCAGGTAACGGATTGGGACGGCCTGGCAGAAACTTTGAAGAGACGTGGAACCCAACACTTGGATTTAAGAAAAATGCTAGTTTCTGGTGACTTTGACACGATGTGGAAAAAGTTCGTCTCCGTAATTCCACAAGTGACGAGTCTTGTAAAGCTAGAATTATGTCGTTGTTCAGAGGTTGTTGTAGAAGAAGTCATTAAAAATTGTCCACAACTGGAAGTCTTGAGCGCTTTGACGATAAAGTGCGAGGCATTGAATCTAGAGTCGGTAGGAAATCTTAAGAAATGTCATGAGTTAAGACTGAAATCTGTTGGAGGAATGCAACTTCAAGGTGACCTTGCACCTTTGCAGGAACTCACGCAGCTGACGCATCTGGTAAATCTTTTTTGTTTGTTGAAAAAAAAGTTTCTAAATTTTTAAATTGGTTCCTTTTCAGTTTCTAAATTTTCAGAAGCAGATATTTGTCAATTTAATTCCTTTGTTATTCATAAACATGTAATTAAATTGGAAAGCTTTCATACTGAGCATTTCAAAATTTGTTAATTCTAAATGCCCACAGTTTTATAAAGCTTTTTGGTGTTTAATTGTTACATTTCTAATCTGAAAAAAACAGGTTTTGGGAGAAATTATTTAGTTGTACTTTCGAGAATTATAATATTATTTTCGATTGGAATCGTTTCAAAGAGAAAGTCATAATTTTTATGAAAAAATTTGAAACATAGGTACAAAAAATATTTAGATTTGAAAATTTTTTATTTTAAATCGAACTTTCTTTCTTATCGATTCTCATAAAAATTGTAAAAATTATACAACTTTGCTCGTCCAATTCTAAAAAATAAACTCTTTAATGTCTAAAATCATTATAAATGTAATTTTCAAGTATAGAGACCAATAAGTGTTTGGTAATAATTTACATATTTTCACAAATTGGCTCATTCAAGTGGTCATGAATCCTTTTCCCGAAAAAGTAAGCCATCATTCAATAAAACCGCATTACTTTTTTATGTTCTTTCTCTTGATCTATATGTTTTTTATGTTCTGGATCTACATGTGGATCCCAGCACGCGATGCGAATATGCCCACGCAGCGGACAGATTTTTTGTTGTTGAAATATTAACTATTACATTTGTCGTTGAAAATTCATATTTTTTGGTTGAATATTCAACTACATAGTTAAAAAGGTGAAATTGCTTTTTTTTTAATTCATGTTCTTGGTTTCATTATAGTTTATCATTTTAGTTCAAACACTTTTTTGTTGAAAAATAATGTTTTGAACTGAAAATTTAACTATTCTATGTTTGGTTGAAAATTCAACTATTTGGTTAAAAATACTTGTATTTTGCTGAAAAATCGTCTTTTATGGTAGAATATTAATCTTTTTGGTTGAAAATTATTATTTTTTGGCTTTATTATTCAAAAATTTTGTTATAAATTAACTATTTTGATAAACATTGATATTTTCGGGTAGAAAACTTAACTGTTTTGTAGGAAATTTGTCTTTCTGAATTGAAAATTCACCATCTTGGATGACATTTTTTTCATTTATTGACTGAAAAGTTATTTTTGGTTGAAAATTCTCCTTTTTTGTTTATAAATTCATCTCTTGGTAGAAAATTCATCGTATTTTTGGTTGAATTCAACTGTTTTCGATTAAAAATTAAAATGTATTATGGTGGAAATGTCATATCTATAAAACTTTTCGTTGAGAATTCAATTTTTTGATCTTTGTTAAAAAAAATTTTGTGGTTGAAAATTAATTGTTTTGGCTGAAAATTTAATTATTCCACTTTTTGGTTCTAAATGTACCTTTTTCAGTTGAAAACTCAATGATTTGCTTGAAAATTCGTCTTTTTTATAAAAAATTATTATTCTTGGTTGGAAATTCATTTCTTTGGTTGAAAATTTGGTCGAAATTTTTTTTTTTTGATGTTATAAATCATTTTTTGAAGTAAAAATGTATATTTTTTAGTTGAAACTTCATGTATTTTATTGAGAATTATTCGTTTTTCTTGGTTGAAAAATCAGCTTTTTGGTTAAAAGTTAATTTTTAATTACCAAATTTCTTTTGTAAGTTCCTTCATTTCCCTTATAAAATTGAAGAGGTTGTTTGAGGAAATTTTTAAATTGGGATTTTCTAGCAACCCTGAAAAATAAATAAGAAAAATGTTGGATCACAAATGAAATTATTTTGATAAATATTTTGTGTATGTTTCATTTTTTGCAGAAAAAAATCCTTTTTATTTGAAATGATGCCATCAATAATAATGTTGAAATTATCGAAAGTATTTTTTAGACCTGTTTTTTCGTGTTCATAATACCTTAATTTTCTCGAAAGGCCACTTTGACACTGTTTTTAGCGCCATGAAGCAGTTCGAAGCCTGCTTTATAAAAATCATCTAACTCCGCATTTTTTAATTTACAGAGCCTCACCTCTATAAAAGAACTCGGTAAGAAGAAGCTCGAAGTCTTGCAATCGCTAGTAAACTTGGAAACTCTTGAATTAGGAGAGTGTTCCGATTTCCCGGAGAAATTTGGTACCGAGGTTCTGGTTAAACTAAACAAATTGGAACGTTTGAGGTTTGAAAAGGGTCAAGGTTTATGTTGCACTTTCGACATCCTGGAAGGAGTTTCCAAAATGGAAACCCTAACGCAATTGGAACTCGTTAATTTCGACGTAAAGAACGGTTTTGACAAATGCTTAGCCAGCTGCACGAATATCAAAAGATTGTTGATCATACCAACATATATATCGCAGTCTGCAACGTCGAATAACATGGTTTTAGCTGGCGTTATTGAACTCTCGAATAACTTGACGCATTTTGTTTGGGGCGTGACGCTGGAGCTGTTAAGGGTCACTGAATTGTTTGTTGACCAATGTAATCAGATGAGCAAACCTGTTAGTGGAGAATCAATACCGGTGCTGAAACCAGTTCCTTGTTTAAAACTTATTCAGGATGTAGAAGAGGAACCTGAAAGTAAAAAAGGTAATTAAAGTAAACTCACTTGAGATTTAAGGGTACGTGATCGATTTCATATAAAATCGGACAGTCTGACTCTATTCTGTATCCTGAAAAATGTGTGCTGTGGTTTCAGCGTGTTTAGAATAATTAAACTTTAAAGGTTCACAATATTTCTCGCAATACAGTGAACTTTTGCCTATTTCAAGGGCCGGGAAACGTAACCATTTGCAGATTTCAAGGCTGGAGGGGCTCCCACCTCTACCGCGCGTCATCGGGTGATATTTGTCAAGTGACATTCATTGACTGCTATGTCATGCTAGGACAGGTGGAAATGTCAGGAGGTTTGCATAGCTAGCACATCTTGACTTGGGACTGCATACGCGATTTTGGAGAAAATAGTCTAAACGTAAAAGTAAGTCATAAAGGTCTGAATAGTAATATTTTTCAAGTGTAGAATGCATTTGCGCATCTGATTCTGATATTAATCGATCTAATACAATAAACTCAAATTTTGGATATTATATTTTATTTCCTGACACTGAAAGGTCGTCTATCGACAGAAGAATGGAACATGACTGAGAAAGTACATTCTACACTTGACAAATATTACTGTACGCATATTTATGACTTACTTGTACGTTTGTTAGGATATTTTCTCCAAAAACTCGTATGTATTCCCATGACGTCATGCTAAAATACTCAGTTCAAACCAACGACGGCTTCCCGCTCTTCGGGCCTCTTTTTAATTGGTCAGCCACTGACGCTGGTGAGGCCGTAAGGGACCGTGGTGGGAGGTGACGGAACATCGCAATTTGAAATAGCCCAGCATGGGTGACTTGAAATAGGTAAGCCCTGAAATAGGCAAGAGTTCATGGTATATAAAATTTTGCAATTTTTAACGGTGAAAATGACAGTGAATTTTTTGACAGAAATCAAATTTTTTAGTAAAGAAATCTATCCAGTCATTTTGAATGTCACTTGATACTGCATGGTATGATACTTATTAGTAATAGATTTATCATATTTAAAATTTCTGTAATTTCAATTAAAATTTATAATTGGAAAGAAATTGGAAAGGTATTTTTCTTTTTCGGCAAAATTATTTCATCTCCATCATAAATTTCGCAAAATTAAGTTGAAAGTTTCATAAATTTAAGATCAGTTTAGGAAAATTCAGCTACACATTTCGCAATTTTCTGTTTTGATTAACGTTAATTTATTTATTACTAGTTATGCCTTTTCTGTTTTTTTTTCTGCTTCTCATTTGAGTACACTGTTACTGTAATTGAGTAATTAATGAAAACAGAACAGCAAAATCATTATTCCATCAATTTTTTTAAATTTAAAATCTATAAGATCTGACATTTCTACATTTGTTAACTGTATTTTTTTAAATATATATGATTTTAGCTTCTTCAAGATATAAAACTAAGAATGTTTAAGAAAGGAATTGATATTTTGAGAAATTTATTTTACATAATAAAAAAAAGTTTTTGTAGATGAAGGAATAGTTTGGCAAGGGCAAAACGTACACGATATCTCTCTCATATTACTATGAATAAAAAAAACAAGAAAACAAATAAGACGTGGCCTTTTTAAGAAAATTCACTTCTCAGTTTTTTGAAATATGTACGACATTCTGGTAAATTTCAAAGGGTAGATTTCACTACAAGCTGCCGCAAAGAAAATTAAATTATGTCATTTTGTTTCCAAGATACAATTTTTTTAAGTTAGTTGTGCCAAAAATCAGGTCTCTGAAAATTTTTTTTTTTAAATGAGGTAAGGCTTAAAACTAAATTATCAGTGATGTTTTATGAAAGTAAAAACCTTATTTTTCATGAAAAAAGTTTAAAACTCACGAAAAAATAATTATTTTTACAATATTCTTTTTAATTGAATTTTTTCTTACTGTCTTTCCCATTTTTGAAAAATGGTTGAATTTTAATAAATAATGACTTATTTTTTCGGCGAAAACATTTCCTACAATTCTGCTGTTTCCAATTTTGAAAATAAGAAATTAGTCTTTAAATATAATTATTTGTTTAAAAAAGGTTTTCTTTAAAAACAATTGTTTGAACGATTTCATGCATAACAAAATTTACTTTCAAAATTGGAAACAGTAAAGTTGTAGAGAATATTTTCCCCGAAAAAATAAGTAATTAATTATTAAAATTCAACCATTTTTCCAAAAATGGGTGAGAGCCGATAGAAAGAAAAAATTCAATTGTAAAAAACATTGTTAAAATAATTTTTTTTTAATTGCATCATCTTCAATATTATTTTCATTCCTAAAATCATAGAAAAACTTTTTTCGAGATCTGATTTTGGGTAAAACTACCATAGAGATCATTTTCGTTACATTTTTCATAAATCACCTAAATACACCTAGGAGAACAATATATTTGAGCGCCAGACAATTCCGTGACATCATCGATCAGACTGCCCGATTTCATATGAAATCGATCATTAATATTATTTTTTGTGTGTTAAAAAATCTTTTAAGACATAATTTCTAACAGTCATCAGATAGTATGACAGATTTTGCACAAAAAGCCCTTAAACGAAAAAAGTATGTTTCCAAACATCAGTGTGATCGTTTCTTTTTGATCGAAATAATTTAACGCCTTATTTTTGTTTCCAGGAGAAGATGAAAAGCAACCCAGTGTGGCAAATCCGCAGGTTGATATTTTGCCTTTGTCCCAGTTGCAAAAGCTTTTATTGACTGCTTTGCCGAAAACCAGAGTGAAAATCCTGAAAATTCCCTTCAACGCTACCTGGCGGCAAAATATTTCAGACACGACTGCGCAATAGGATGTGATTGGTGAAGTATGAAGTAAGCGATATTTTCAACAAGACGAAGATTCGTGAATGGATTTTAGAAATGTTGCGATTTACACTTGAACAATTTGTTGCCCACTTTGCAGTGTTAAGTGCGTGAAGCTCTGAATACTCTTTCTCTCTTTAATTAAAGTGTCGCTGAAGATTTGGCGCAGACTCGATTGCATGAATAATGACTGACTATGATGTACGGATGTTACTGTTCAGTTTCAGTTAAATTTCCAGGCACACAGTTGTCTGTGATCGATGTCTGAAATGCCTTGTCGGTGACGATTCAGTGGTTTAATTTTACTCTCGATGGACTCTCGAGGAAGCGCAATGACTTTCTTAAGAAGCGAACAGTCCACTCGGCAGTTAATTTGTACTTGGTTAAACCGAGCAACTGAATCATGTGGCAAACATTTATCGAGAGCTATACAAATAAAGCTACATTAGAAATTAGATTGTACAATACAATGAAATATTATATATATATTATATATATAATAATTCTAACAACTGTTTGGGTTTTTACGCTGCAAGGAAGTTAATACTGAACATTCTCGGTAACTAGGTAAATTTTGTAATATAATTCTCCGTTTTTCTGTTACCCTGGCGTTGTAATTAGGGTACTTTGTGAAAATCTGCGAAATGCTAAAATACCATTTTGGCACGAAGAAAATATTATATTTTATACACGGATACATGGATGTTTATGATCTACGATCCGACGTTATGCGTTTCAATGTTAATATAATGGATGCAGTTGAAGCGTACAATATGAGCGCCCATAATACTTCCTTAAGTTTATAAATTAAATTAAAGTAGTTGTTTGGTATAGGTAGTTTTGAACTTTAGTTTGGTTTTTGTGTAAAAATATTTTTGAGTCATTATATTGATATTCTAAATTCCTTTGCAGCGCGAAAATTCATAGAATCCCTTTCCATTTTAACAATTTTAGTTTCATCTATGACATTCAGGAGATTCTAGGGAATATGAACAGTGAAAAAATTGGACGTGCGCAATATGAATTGCCGAGGAGTCTATGATTAGTAAATTATGCAGGCATCTAAATTATTACTTTTAACTTTATGAAATTAAAGATTCATGACCGAATAATTAACTTGTACTGTTTTTCCAAGGGGTTTAAGAGATTTCCTGGAATTCATAGCGACTTCTTTTTAGAACTAATTTTGATTACTTGCATGATAATATTTTGACGCATTTTATTGATGTACATAATACAGTAATAACTTAATTCCCTTTAGTTTATCTTTTGTTCTTTACGTTTTCATCACATGTTTCCATTTACATTTAAAAAATATAAAACATTTGAAACGTTGCTCTTTTTAAATCTCAACGAATTAAATTCAAATTATTTCAAATGACATTTTTTCTAGTCAGATCACTTATATTATGTTACACTTTTTACTAATTTCAGACTGACTGACTGGTAAAATATTAATTTAAATAATTTGAATCTAAAAACGTGATTAGAAAAACATAAAAAATAGTTTTCAATCGTTTAAATAGTTTTAATTTGTTCTAAATGTTATATTATTAGATTTTAATAATTACAATACTGACTCTACTACTTATTAGAGACAGATTTTGTAGAGTTAGGAAAGATTTACTGACAAACGAAGATGTTGACTATAATTGGCTTCGTTTTCTTTCATTAAGTTTTGAGATTAATAACATTCTCTAGAATTTCTTAAATGCTCAGTTCGGTAAAGGGCCAAATTTTAAAAACTACTTTTCTTTAAAATTTGTATTTTTCGATGACCAATATTGAAAATCTATGCTGTAGCTGAATTGATAATAATAGCTACATCCGAAATATTATTCGGAAGATATTTGATTTTACAAGTTTACAATTTTGAAAGACTAATTGGTTAGTTACAATTTGGTTTACTATTAAACCCATTTCTTGAAAATTAAACTTTCTAAAACAACGCTAAATTAAGAAATCCCGTGTATGCTTTTTATACACGTAGTACATAATAGGAGATTATGTATACAATTGGTGCACACTTATTGACAATGTACAATATTTCGATTGTTCGTTTGTAACAAATGATGCAGTTACATTAAACAGATCAAAACCCATGAAGAAAGTGTTATTTTCAGTTTATCTTTTAGCGCTAATGATATCATAGTTTAACTTTAATACAAATATTAATTTCATTTACTGATTTAATTCATTTTCATTCATTATTATTAATTTCAAGTAGTCAATTTTCTAGTTGATAATCAATTTTTCTAAGCCTTTTATTTCTTACAAAGTCTTTTGTTTCGTATTTTGTAAAAAGAAAATCATAAATTTATTCATTGGAATTTTTAATTGACAAGGTGGGATTTAAAAAAAAAATTATCTGCAGCATTCAAAATTGTATGGGTTTAAATTTAAATTATTCGATATTGTGCAATTTAAAATTGAAACACCTAATAGTTGAACTATTTTAAATAGAAAACGTTAAAAATTGAATAATTTTAGATAAAAATATTGTTCGGTTTCAAATTCAGAGTCGCTGGACAAATTTTTAGAAGAATAATCTATCCAATCACTTGAAATATCACAAATTTCGTATTGCTTGATATAATGCAATTTAAAACAAGTTTGATTTCAAATTTTTTTTTATGTTCTTTCGTTAACTTACAAGAAGACTTAAGCAATTAAAAATTAAAAGCGTTTGAAATTGAACATTTTTGATACAAAACATTTTAAGTTGATCAACTGTAAATACAAATTATGTAATTTTATAAAATTGGAACTGTATTTCCAGTATTAAAAATTGAACAATAATTGAGTTTACAATATGGTTCTGAATCTATTCAAAATTAAACAATTTAGCTGTTTCAACGTTAAAAATTGAATACTTAAATTTACAGTTAAAAAAATTAATTTTCAACAAAATATTTTTGTTAAACCAAAAAGATGAATTCTCAATGAAAAATTTAATAGTTTATGTTTCAAATAAAAAATATTTTAATCATAAATCAAAAACAGTTTGATTCTACCAAAAAAAGACGAATTTTTAACAAAATAGTTGAATCCTCAACTAAAAAAGATTAATTTCTAATAAGTTACATTTTTAACAAAAAATATTAAATTTCGATAAAATCAGATGAATTTTGAAAACCGAAAGGACGAATTTTCAACCAAATACATCCATAAATTTGCAACCAAATAGTTGAATTAAATACTGAAACCGATCAGTTTTCAACCCAAAATGGAATTTTGACATTATAAAATATCCCACACTGTAAAATTGCCGACCATAGAGAAATTCACGAATTATCAAATTCCTGAATCTAAACAATATTAAGAAATTGTTAAATACAAAAATAATAAATAAAATACTTGTATTCGATGAACAATTTAACATATTTGTTATTTTATTATTTATTATTAAAATAATGTTTTAATTACTTAGATTCGGAAATTTTTCTGTATTGGAAATTTTATTTTTCGGGATTTTTCAGTCCCGCTAAATTTAAACTTTACAATTTTAATTGTTCCATTAAAATATGGTTTTATTTTTAAGTGAAAGTGTTGAATTTTGATGCATAAATAACAATTGAACAATTATTAATTTAAACTGACTTAAAATTAAAATAATGTAACTTCTAATTTGAAAAATATTTGAATAACAAAATTTTTAATCTTTGAATTTTTAATGTTTCTAACCTAAAATTGCTTATAATGATATAATTCAAAACATTTACAAATGTATTGATTGATTATTCCATTTAGAGCCTGGAAATTAATAGAGTGGATATATATTTTTAGCCAGCACCCTGAATTTTAAATTGTATAATATTTTGAACGATTTTTAATGTTTCTAATTTAAAATTGTTTAAAATGGTATAATTTTGGAGATTTACAAATTTATTGGTTCATCAATTTATAACATTGAAAATGATATCGTGGATTTATACTTTTTTAAATCTTTAAACTGTACAATTGATAAAAGTTTAAAAAAAAATTATTTTGCAGTTTAACGGCATTTAACTTAAAATGTTCAATTAAAGTGTTAAAAGCTTCCATTTTATACGTGAAAATTATTGAGCGTTGGAATAAAAAAATATTTAAGCTTTAATTTTTAAAGTTTAAAATTGAAAAAAGATTAAATTTGAGTATTTAAATTTGCAGTTCAGTTTTTATAACTCTAAATGAATTTTTTTTGCAATTTCCAATTCGTACTATTTCAAAATGTGAGCTTTGACTCTTGTACGATTTATAATTTAAAAATTAAATTATTTGAATCCATAATAAAAATTATTTTTAATTCAAAAATTCCTAATCCTTATTTATAGGACCATTTAAAACTGAAATGTTTAAAAATTGAGAATTTGTGATTAAACATTTTTAAAAATATAAAAAATCTTATACTTTTCTGTCATTTTTATCTATAGACGAAGTCACTTTTCACTTTGTTGAACTTATAATTGTCCTGGAATTTTTAGTCTTGAAAAGTTCAAAAAAATAGTATCAAACTAATATGAATTAAAAAAAATAATTTAAAGGTTAAAAAATAATGTATATAATTTTTTCCATTTTAATTAGGTATAGTTTGGAAATGATTCCTTTAAAGTAGGTGACCCGTTAACGGAGCTTTGAAAAATCGATAGAATGCAGCGAATGCGGACTGGTTGCACGAGAGGTCGAGAGCGAGACATCAGGCACAGCTGTGATTTTTTGAGGTTATGTTTATCGCATTCCAACACCCACGACCGCGTTTATATCTATTTTTAGTATCAATACGCGTGAATTTCGACTAGTAGAACTCGTACGTCGTCGCGATTACGCATTATAATGCATCTAAACGTTTATAGTGAGCTCGTTATTGTCGTGAGTTAGTGCAAAAATGGGCAGGAAGAAGCCTCATGTCGTTGCAAAAAGTAAACAACACGGTGCACCGCAGAAGAAAATATCTTCAGTTAAAAGGAACGAGATTAATATTCAATGCGAGAAAATCTTCCATTGTAAGTATTTTTATTTCTAATTTATTTTCCTCCAGGACCTCCAGCCTGAGAAAAATGTTGGCTCATAACCTCTAAGAATGTGATGTTATCTTCTCAATATTCTGTTATTTAATTTGTTAAACATTGAAATTTGATTGTTTTGCTTTTAAAGGTTCAATTTACTTTAGTTACAACTACTTAAAGGTAATTTTCCATTCATCACCTTTGATAGTCTGAAAATAAATCTATTGGACTTAATTGTTATGCATGACTTAATTGTTGTGGATGTTATGAACCTATTTTTCTTTTAATAAAATAAAAAATTTCGAATGTTTTCCACAAATTTATATTTTTGAAAGCTCTATTGCAGCTTTGGTTGGTTTATGAGCGTATTTCTTCTACCTCGAGATAATTATAAATCAATTTGAGAAACGGAGTTTTAAAACTATCCTAAAAAAAGAAATTAGAAATTTCACGAACAGAAAAATTAAAATTCGAATTTTCTAACATTTCTTATCAATTTTTAAAACTACATTAGGGTGATTTATTTTATAAGTCAAAAAAATGATTTCGTCAAATCCAAGCAGACACACGTTCTGTTGGTACCTTTTGGTGTATAAATAAGCTGTGTAAAAGGAGAAGCCGATCAGATAACATTTAAAGGCCCCTATCAGCCTTAAAGTATATAATATGAAGAAAAAACAAGTGTTGACAATTTTTATCTATAGAATGTTTAAGATGTGTTGAATGCTCTTGTTTAATTGGACATTTTTTATTTCAATATTTATCGTTTAAAATATATTGCACATGTTTATAATGGTAATTCAGTTATTTTTGGAATAATTGCCTTTTTAAATGAAAATGTTGTAAAAGTGTCACAGGTAATAAGTTTCGTTTGTTTGAAAGAAACAAATAAGAAATAGGTTTCATTTGTTTAAAAAATATATATTTATCAAAAGTAATGTCAAACCTATATGAAAAGAATAAGTCTAAATTTGAAATATTTTACATTAAAATGAGTGAAACTTTTTTTTCCAAATTATATACAGTCTTTGTAATACAATGGAATAGTTCTGCGTGTATAAGAATTAATTACATACACTTATAAGACATTTAGAACGTAAAAATTATTTCAAAATTCAATGAAAACTATAATAGGGGACCTCTAAATTATACCCGATTTTGATTTTTGTTTAATTTGTCGTCCGAAAAAGTACAACTTAGGCTTGTGTCTGAGTTTAAATTCAAAAATCATTTCTTTTTAATCAGACTAGCAGTCTAAACTCACCAATCTGGGAGCTACAGTCTATACTCTCCAATCTCAGAGTTGCAGTCTAAACCCTCGAATCTCGATTTTCACAGGTTTTCAAGAGAGGCATTTTAAAATTTGAAGAACTCTAAAAATACGAAATATGTGTTGAAGCATTCCCGCACATTTCATTGATTTTTTTCATGTATTTAATCAGACTTTATTGAAAAAAATGTGTGTAAAAGAGTAATGCGAAAGAGCATATGACCATATAAACTAAACATTTAATTATGAATATTATCTTCTTCTAAATAATAATTATTTTTATTGCATATACTATGAAAATGATTTATGGTGTAAAATGTAATGTAAATTCAAATATTTTAACTTATTTTGTAATTTAAAATTTAACAATGCATCTACAAAATTATTAAATAACAAAAATTACTGCATTCTTCAGATTTATGTTTATTCGGTTTATTCGTACGCCAAACAAATAAATATATGTCACGTACTTTCATGAAACAAATTAAAAATAAATGTTAAGAAATTATAAAAATAGTACAATAATAATTTAAATTAGAAAAAATTCTAGAAAGAGATGGATAAATGGTTGCTACGTACATTTTCGTGATTACATACTGACCTTCCACATAAAAACAACTTTTTGCGCACATTCTTTTGGGCATATTTGACATTTCAATATAGACAATCTTCAAGACAATTTTTAGCATAATTAACAATCTATTTTTGCACGCACGCGTTTCTAGAAACTAATATTCAACCTCAAAATGTTACCCCGCCAGTGATGTGTGGCGTTGTTATACTAGCGGGAATAAAATGAAGTTTAAGATTCGAGATTAATCTACGGAACAGATTCCAAAATCTTTTTCGAAAGTTCTATTTCACTCACGCTTACAATATTTTTTAAACTGATAAACAATAAAATTACGTGCTGCTTCATATGGCTATAATAACTCGTTTTTGCTAAAAATCGAGATTCGAGGGTTTAGACTGCAATTAAGAGATTGGAGAGTATAGACTGCAGCTCCCAGATTGGAGAGTTTAGACTGCTAACCGCAGATTGGAGAGTCTTGCATGAAGGTACCAATTTTCATAGCATTCATTTAGATATTTTCAAATACTTCAATGGTTAATTTGATAATTCCAAAAATTTGAAGTGTGTTATAGTTTATAATTTATCGTCTTAAAGATTTCAAGCTTATAGGTTTTAAAAACTTTAATGTTTAACACTTTCTAAATTGAAAGTATTCTTAAAAAAAATTCAAAACTAAAAACACACATGCTTGAGCGATTCAAATAAAAAAAAATGATTAAATCCTGAATTTTAAATTCTGCGTTAATTTGAAATTCTCTAATTTATAAAGTTTTATTGAAATTATTCTTTGAATCAGCATGCATGTAATTTTTATAATTTAGATATGAATTTTTTCAAATAAATTTATTTATACGGTAAATGACATAACTGTAATGGTTTTAAATTTTTAAGCGTTTTAATTTGGTTTTTCCAAAAACTTGAAATTTTTTAGCAAAATATAACTGAAAATTTCCGTTCAAAATTCGTTTACAATTTAAGCTTCTGAATTTCCAAACGAAAGACTTTCAAAATTATACAATTACAAAGCAGAAGCCACTCAAATTCAATACTTTCATTGCAATGCCCTCAAAAAATACTTTTACTACTACAAATTCAAAACTACAAACATACAAGCTTGAGCGATTCAAATTTAAAATAATAATAAATTCCTGAATTTTAAACGCTGCGTTAATTTGAAATTTTCTAGTTTGTAAAGTTTCATTGAAATCATTCTTTAAATCAGCATGCATGTAATTTTGAAAATTTAAATATTAATGTTTTAAACTGAATGTATTTATACGATAAATGACTTAACTCTAATGGTTTCAAATTTTAAAGCATTTTAATTTGGTTTTTCCAAAAACTGGAAATTTTTAGCAAAATATAACTAAACATTTTCGTTCAAAATTTGTTTGCAACAATTTTATATTGATAGTAATTTTATATTTTTATTTAAAAATTTCGAGACAAAAAAATAATCACGCGTTCATTTTCTATTTCAGTAAAAGTTGTGATTTTTTACAAGAGTGTTTGCATTTATTTATTTTTTTTTTCATTACGCTGGTATTTGTAAAAGAAAAAATGTCCCCTTTTTTCGAAGAAAAATTCCTCTATTTTCCCTACAATTGAACTGCTGAACCACTGCGATTCCTGATTAAATCAATTTAAACAATTGATATGTAGGTACATACATACAAATTTTTTAAATTAATTTCTAATAGTACGGAAATAGTTCAAATAATTTCTGAATCAGATTTAAGCTCTATTGCAACTTTGGTTGCTTTATGAACTTATCATTTCTAACTCGGGACAATTATTTTGTTTTTTATTAAATAACACATCTTTTTATTAAACGCAATATCATTTTTTGTTAATTTAATTCAAATAGTTCAGAAATAGTTAAAACATGTTCTGGAACGGATTAATCAACACTTGTCGAAAACAAATTAATCCATAAACTTTTTTTTTAGTGTCAAGTAATTCAGCTTACTTGATGCGACTATGGGACAACTACCTGGAGATATCGTCAGTTTTGGAAAAGGTTAAGCGTCTGGAGGAGATGAAGACAGAATCCACAAAAAGATCTCAAACAATCGAAAGATTCATGAAGTGGCTGAAAGAAAATGAGGTTAATATGGATGGCATATGCATTTCGGAATTTCCTGGATATGATTTAGGATTGAAGGCTGAGAAGGATTTTCCAGAGAATCAGTTGATTCTGGAGATACCGAGGAAATTGATCTTTAGTACACAAGCGGCTGCACCAGAACTCCAAGCTTTGCAAAATGATCCTTTGGTTCAGCATATGCCCCAAGTAGCTTTAGCAATTGCACTTCTTGTAGAAAAGCACAAGGAAAACTCAGAATGGAAACCATATATCGATGCACTTCCTACCAGTTATTCTACTGTCCTTTATATGAACACAAATGATATGACTGAGCTGAAAGGGAGTCCTACTTTAGGTAAGAAAAACGCAGAGTTCAGACTTTCCCCTTTTTTCAAATTCCCCTTTTTCCGCAATTCTCGAAAAACATCCCCTTTGTCCATTTTCTCTTTAAATATACGATATTTGAAAATACAATTTTCATTTTAACTCTACAAAATTATTTTATTTAAACCTAGAATATGCTATTGCGAGTTGTGAAAGCTTCTTTTTGAACTTAGATCTCTATTATAACTAATTTAACTTTTTTAAATTTGACTAATTTCAAAGTCAACTATTGAGGATTTGAATAAAAGTTTAAAGCTAAAATATTTTTTTCATTGAATATATATACAAATTAAATATTTTTGAAACTCACTATTATAAAGTAGGATGGTCTATTTGTCCATATTGAAGATTCTTTAGTTTAAATTTGAATAACGATTGTCATTATGTTACACGTATTATAACAATTATTGTTTGACTAGACAAAAATTCAAACAAGAATTACAAGATTTACAACTAATCTTAATGACATTTTTCAATTGAACAAAATTGTAGTATGCGCTCAAATTTAAACAATTTTAAAAACTACCATAAATCAGCTCTTAACAGTTCAACAAATTTAATTATAGTTTTTATTAGATGTTAAATATTTTCTCTCTAAATATACATTCCATAAAATAATTAATTCAAAGACTTATTAAACTTTAAGTAAACCTCCTTCTCTTACTTTTTCTTAAATAAAGAAACCTAAGCTTTTCTTGTCGACCAAGATGAAACCAAAAAATGGTATTTTTTATTTCAAAATTAAAAAAAAATGGATTTAAAAATGTTTTATCCCTCTGGTTTTACTTCGTACATTTAAAATTGTTTGAATAGATACTGTTTTTGGTGCTTAAAAATGTCCAATTAATAATATATTACTATTTAAAATTTAACAATATCTCTCTAACAATATTTATGGAAATATTTACGATCTTCAGATACGAAAAAAATGTTGGCACCCATGAAATGAAATTACGAAAATAATTTTCAAACATATCTTAAATTACTAATTTTTGATCATTTTGAATTAATCGTTTTTCAAATTATTTAACTCTTTTCAAACATTTTTAGAACTCTTAATATTTAAAAATAGGATATTATGGATTTTTAAATAGTTTCAAAGAATTTCAAAAGATTTAGTTAAAAATTTGTTTAGAACTTTTCATATTTAAAAATTTGTTATGGATTTTTAAATTGAAGTGCCTAGAGGTTCACGGAAAATATTTGTCCTACGCTCATCGAATATCGGCGAACCTAGACAGGGCCTTTTTAAATGCTTTATGTTTTTAATAGTAGAAAATAAAAAGACAGGGATGTGAACGCGCGCCTAGCGCGCGTGCTTTTTATTTGAACGTTTTTTTTTTTAGAGAAACCTAATGAATAAGTTTAATTTATTTTATATACAAGGAGTTTCCAATGACTTCTACTTATTTAAATGGATTATTACGATTTCCAACGATTTTAAGGGGTTTGACGAATTTCTAGAGAACTTTGGAGGATAAATTAAATTCTATTTTAAGGGATATGAAGGACATAGAAAAATTTCAAATTATTTTAAAGATTTAAAGTTATTTCAGAAGATTCCAAAGAAGTTCAAGACATTTCGTTTCAAGCAATTTTAGAACTCTTAATATTGAAAAATTTCTTATGAATTTTTTAATAATAGAAAATAAAAATCCATGTACGTTAACAGGTACGTGCATTTTATTTAAACGGGTATTTTGAGAGAAATTGAATGAATAAATGTAATTTAATTTATATACAAGGAATTTCGAATGATTTCTATTTATTTTAATTGATTTTTACGAATTCCAACGATTTTAAAGAATTTGAAGGAATATGAAGGAATTCGACAAATTTCAAATTGTTCAAAACATTCCAAAAATTGAATCTTAGAAAAAAATATCCAATTATGCTTATAAGTATCACGATTTATTTATTAATCAAGGAATTTTTAGAAGAGGAAATATTCTGGATTATGAGAACGATTTAAAACATATAAAAATGGTTTATTTAACAAATTTGGTGTTTTTCTGACTTTTTTATTTCGCCGTGAATAGATTTTCAACGTCCTAAGTATATCCAATTAAAAATAAATAAATTCTTTAATGGCAGAAATCATTAAAAAATCATTTAACATTATTTAAAAACTACTAACTATACAATTTTTTATAAGGAGATTGTTTATTCTTTTCTAAATATAAAAAAATTTAATCTTTCCCTATTTTTCCCCTTTTTCGTGAGAAAATTACCCCATTTCCCCTGTTTAAAGCTGTTTTTTTTCTCTGATACTTGAAAACGCAATTTAAGTTTGATTTTTTTGCAAGATTCTCAGTTGAAAATGATTGAAACTTACAAGCCTACAGTCCTGTTTAAAATTATTGTACAATTACTGCACGTTTTCTTAAATGGTACATAAATTTGTTCGATTTAAGATCAAATCTAATTTCCATTATTATTTTTTCTCTGTTGTAGAAGCGGCTCTGAAGCAGTGTAGAAATATAGCAAGACAGTATTCATATTTCAATAGGCTCTTTCAAAATACAAGAAATGCTGTATCAGACATTCTCAGGGATGTTTTCACATATGAAGAATACTGGTAAGTCATTTTTGAAGTATGATCAAGCATAATGAAATTATTGCAAAATAAAGAGCTCTTTTAAAAAGCAAATGGTTCTCGATTTAAAATTCATCTTTTGGTAGAAAAGTAATCTTTTTGGGTTGAAAGTTAATTTTTTAAAATAAAAAAGTCTACTACTATATTTCGCGTTCAGAATTTATCTGTTTTGTAGAAAAATTCTCGTTTTGACTTGAAAATTCAAAATTTTTACAGAAATGTCAACTATCGTTGAAAATTCATATTTTGGACTTGAAAATTCAACTGTTTTGTAGAAAATTCCTCTTTTTGGCTTAAAAATTCCACAATTTGGTTGCATTACTTTTTCTTGACTGAAAAATCTTTCTTGGCTTAAAATTTAACTGTTTTCATGAAAAGTTGTCTTTTTGGTTTGAAAATGCATTTTTGTAGGTTGAAAACTCAACTGATTGGTTGAAAATTGAACTATTTTGTTGAAAAGTCATATTTATTGGTTAAAAATTCAACTACCTGTTAGAAGGTTGAACTACTTTATTAAAAACTAACTTTTTTTGTTGAAGATATCTTGATTTTTTTAAGATCTCTGTGTATGAAAATTCGTGTTTTTTTGGTTGAAAATTAATTTATTTTTTCAACTGAAAATTTAACTATTCTATTTTTGGTTAGAAATTCATCTCTTTTGGTAAAATTTTATCTTTTTTGGTGGAAAAGACAACTGTTTGGTTGAAAATGAACTTTTGTTCAAAATTCATATTTTCGGGTTCAAAATTTAACTGTTTTGTAGAAAATTCATCGTTTTGGTTTGAAAATCCAACAATTTTACAGAAATGTTATTTATTTTATTGAAAATTAAATTTTTTGTTAAAAATTCATATTTTGGAGTTGAAAATTTAACTTTTTTGTAGACAATTTCTCTTTTTGACTTGAAAATTCAACAATTTGTGTTTTTTTCTTGACTGAAAAATCATTCAAGGTTGAAAATGAACTTTTTTGTTGAAAATTTATCTTTTCGCGTTTGAAAGTCAAATTTTTTCTAAAAAATTCAACTTTTTAGCTTGAAAATTGGTCTTTTTGGGATGAAAAATCATATTTTTTCGTTGAATATTCAACTATTTTGTTGAAAATGCAATATGTTTCGACTTCAAATTTTAGAAATTTAAAGTTTTTCATCTTGAATTTAATATAGTACCTACATTAATTTTATTAAAAAGAATTCATGCCCCTATTATTCCCCTGATTTCGTGAAAAATTACCCTATTTCTCCTATTTTCAGGGCATTTTGGGCTGTGAAGTCTGTACTCATGACTTAAACACTGAAATTTTTGCAGTATGCATTCCCTAGACAATTTATTTTGGGTCAATCCAAATTCAAATTTCGTCTGAACCGGGTTGCGGCCATATTTTTAAAAACATTTTAGTTACTGTTCACTTTTTTATTTTTCATACAAAAAATATCGCATTACATCGTACAAATAAATACAGTCTCTTAAAATAAGAAACTCTTACTTCTAAAAATGATTAGATGTCTTATCAATATAAAACAACTATTTTAGCCTTAAATAACTATAAGTATCTTTGAAATCCAAAGTAAAAGTGGAATGTTCTTAAAAGAGAGCCTGACAGAAAGTAGAATTCCAATTTTTAAATCAAGTGAAGATTCCACTTTGACGATGTTTGTCAACTTTTCTTAGAAGCAGTGTAGTTAAACTACAGTCAAATTTTTCTGTACTCGCAGAAATTGTAGTGTTTCAATGCTTTCTACTCTAGGCATGCAATATTTATAATTTCAAATATTGCACGCGCGATTTGGTTAGATTTTCTCAAAAAGAAATTTGTACAAATAACAGAAAACGAATACAATCTTACTAAATAATACAACAAAGAGAAATTATCTATTCTTATCAGTTTCACGATATAAAAACAAAGATGGTTAATCTAATTCTCTTTGGATGGAAACAAATAAAATGCAGTTTTTAAAATTTGTCTCACAAGATCAAAACTACAACATTAAATTGTAAGTAATAACTTTTTACCAATGTCTCTAAATTAAAAAGAACTGATTTAAATGCAGAGCGTTGAAAAATCAGTGTTTGACATCTCCTTCAAATAAATAATATTTCATGAAGTAGATTATTGGGCAATTTTAAAAAGGCTTTTATCAAATCTTATTTCATGAAGTCGGGTATGGTCTCCCAACTATCATTCGCATCAAGCGAATCATTTTCTATGTCACTTTTAAGATCATAATCTTCATCAGTTTCGGGAGAACCTGGTTTTTCTGGCCTCTTCGTCGTTGAGGTGGCAACAACATTAACCATAATGGTATTTAAACTACTAGAATTAGATAACTTTCTTGTTGTTAAAATTGGGCTCTGAAAAACCGCACGTGAAAATGTATTCCTATACGTGTACTTTTGTTTCTGTCGAATTCTACAAGCAATGAAGATACCTAAGAAAACAACAATCGTAACCCCAAGAATCGCACCACTCGCAATTATACTCGGTCTAACTCTCAAGATCGAATTCCTTTCTTCACTTCTTCCTTCATCGGCATTCAACCTGTAAATATTGTTGAAGGTGCCCGAAATATCGCTCTCGATCTCTTGAACATAACCATCCTCGACAGAAATCACCGAATTGTTTCTTCTCTCTGGCAAGTTTGAAGATGGCACCTCACTCGTGTCAAACAAAACTTCTTCAGGGTTTTGTCGATTTTTAAAAGGCTCAGAAGAATCTAGGTTTAAAGTATCTATAAAGTCATTAGATTGATTACTTGACTCAGGATTGAAATCAGTTGTTCTTTCTTTAATCTCTTCTGCATTCAATTCTTCTATCTCTTGCTCCTTTGACCGATGCTCGATTTGAGGATATCCAAATTGATCAGACCAATTTGGAGGAAGAGTTTCAAATTCCTTTATATGGAGAATTTCCTTAGGAGTTTCCTTTGTCGGTTCTTTCTCTTTAATCCATTCCACTAATTCTTTTACTGCGTGGGATAAAGTACAATCTGACTTGACAATCTTCGCCTCTTCCTTATTTTCTTGAAAATCTGGATTTTGTTCATCTTTAGCAGTTGGTGATCTGAAACTATTATCTCGGGTTTGAGCAACTTCTGCCAAGTGAAGTTGACTCGATCCTCTTTGTCTCAAAGCTATCAAGTCTTCTAAACTCATGTTCCTAGCTTTTAAAAGACTTTCCAATTTATTCGCAGATGAGCCAGAATCGAAGAGTTCTAGAATTTCGGCACGGGCATCAGGTTCCATTTCCGAATAAAATTGATCGCTTTTATGATTCAGGTACCTTTTATGATTTTGTGAAAAATCTGAAGTTTGAGAGTTGTTAGGAGTCAATTCCTTAGAATTTGATTCTTCTTTAGGAGTTTCTTCATTTTTCTGGTAAGCAATTTCATGAGAAATGTCACGTGGTCCGTCATTTTGGTATTCCAAGTCAACTGAGCCCATCTCCGTAGTACTTATATGATCATCTTCTTGTCCCGAATGTGGTATCTTATTTTCAAATTGAATTCTCTCTCTTGATTGTTCCAAAAATGTATCTATTGTAGATTCCTCTTCAGTGAGAGAAGGTTGTTTCGTAGGACTAAGAATGTGTTCAATGCTCAAGGTAGATTCCGAATCTCGATTGAATTGATCAGCCAGAGAAATCGTGTGCTGAGTAGCTTCTTTCTTTTCGGAATTATTGGCGATAGTCGAAGTTTTTGAATTCTTCATAGTGAAGTCTGAAAACTCCATGATTTCGTCTTCATCATAAGTGATTTTAACTCTTTCTTTCTCTTGGATGTTTACACTTTCTGTGGTAGTTACGACAATAGGAATTTCGGAAGAGATTGGCATCTTCACGGCATTCATCGATTCCGTTGGACGGATTCTTTCCTTTTTTTCTTCCTGAGTTGGCAAAACTTTTTGATAAGCTTGGGTGCTGGCAGCTCTGAAATTGGAAAATGGATCAACCGGCTTCCCAAAATTTTTTGCTGGAAGCCAGGGTATCCGCTCAGTGGTGGAAGAAATACCAATAGTGGAAGACGCAGATATCTTCAACACCTCTACAGCCTTTACTCTTGCATTTAATTCTTCTTCAGACTCATTGTCCACCTGAGTGGATTTTAATAAATTGATGACATCTGCTTTACCCTGTAGAAGATCAGACAATGTAAGGTTCCTCCTTTGCAAGGTTTCTGAAAGACTTAGACCTTCAACTTGTTGCATTTTCAAAAGAGATTTAAGTTCGGAATTCTCGGAGGGTTTTTCAGAATCAGTCTTGATAGTCGTCCTGTTGTGATTAGTTCTAGTCAGATTATTGCGTCGAGCAGTTTCTTGTTTCCTTTGGAACTTGATGGTGGAATAAGTTGGTGAAGAACTACTTTTATCGTTTGACGAAAGAGGGGAAGTTTTCACTTCCGAAAATTCGTAATTTTGAGGTGGTCTTCGTTTTCTGGGCCGAGGTCTTTGGTATTCCTCATCATTCAATTCGTATTCGTTGGGGTGATTTTGGAATGTTTCTCGATACCTCAAAGCAACTCCCTCAAGATAGTCGTTGTTATCATAAGAGAGTCTAGGGACTTTACTTTCCTTTTTGTTGCTTTCATTAGTTTCTTCTTGAAATTCTTCGGATTTGCTAGATTTCTCGGAGGGGTGGTAAATTTCTTCGTCTTCGAGTTGAGGAGGTTTTCTTCTTCTGGAAAGCCTTAGTTCCGGACTTCGGAAGCCCTGATAGTCGTTTTTGTTATCTGGTTTATGTCTTTTGTTGAAATCATACCCGTCTGTGATTATGGTCCCTTTTTCTTGGCTTTGCGACATCCAGTGAGTTGAGTGACGATTTTTGACGTAAGTTTTTTCATCTTCATCTTCATCTTCATCTTCATCAGAAGCTTCGATTGAAGATTGATTTTTTTCATTTGATGATTTGCTTGTGACTGTTGCGGTTTGAAAAGGGACTAGGGGAACGGAATCTCCATCTCGCCATTTTGGTTCTAGGGCCTTTCCGTTACTTCTCCACCTCCCAATTGGTTCACCAGGAGGGTTCGATTCCTGGTTCGTGTACTCATCATCTTCTGAGTATTCTTCTTCCAGTGAATCGACCACTGCCGGCTGATGATTCTGCGAACAAAAATTATGATAGAAATTAGATTTGGAGAATAGGAAAGTAAATTATTTTTCGATACACTGCCCATTGAGTAGAGTGAACTTTTTTCAGGCTTGGCAATTTTAGAAACTTATAAATTAGAATAAAGAATTATGAATAATATACAATTATACATATTTAATATATTCTAAATTCCTTAATCTATCATAATGAAATGTACGCTTCTACAAGATTAAGGGAAGTGGAATAATGATCGGGAAATTACATAAAACTGATTCAATCTCTTTAAAGTTTAAAATTAAAATTTCACGCTCTCGCTCTTTCTCTTTGGAAAACGATTATTACAGATGATAGGTATTATTTATTGACCAATCGAGAAATAATTCATGCGAAAAATGATTTAACTTTTATATGCCGACATAAAAATTAACTAGAAGAGATCTAATTTATTAGTTTTAGTAACACGATCAATAATTTATAGGAAGCTCTTACTTTGCTTTCTCTTGTCAAGTAGAGAAATTACATGCATGAGCACATTCAATAATTTTATTCATAGACTTTTCACTTGAATTTAAAAATGAAAAAGTAACCAAATATTTTAAATTTTAACTTTCAATCAAAATTTGGTTCTAAATTTTATTTAATTTTTGACTGAAGACTTTGGTGAAATAACAAATTTTAAATTGAATTTGACTGGGAATTGATTTTAAAAACAGTTTCAGTTCGCTAAATAATTATACAATTAAATATATTTATATCATTAATGATAATATGAGAAGTTTGAACCTAGGTGTATTGAACTTGTTACAAATACAGTTTCTGTGAATTTTCACAACTATTCATTATTTTTGCTAACTTGAAAAAAAGACAGTCGGAATTTGAAGCGTCACTTCACTATAAAGGCGATGCAAGAAGCGGATCAATCAATTCAATGAAATGCCAAGAGCGCAGTAATTTCTATGTAACCGGCTAATCGCACGTGTTCCCGTACCGGTGCCAATAATAGGCTGTGTTTAAATCAGGTTCATTCAACACACTTTCATTATCTGCATACTTGTATTATCCATATTATTAGACTAAAAAAGTTGTACTTGATCAGTGAAGTACTTAAATGGTCGCAAAGTTGTTTCTCCTACAACTTGTTCAATCTGTGAAAAAACGTCGCTCAGAAAATAATTTCTTTGCAACAAATTTGTTTGTTTATTACTGTATATTCAGTTCTGTAGTTGCAAATCAAAAATATCTTTATAGAGGTAACAGGCTTTACAGGCCAAAATGCTCTAAAAACAAAGGAAATAAGGAGATTTTTCACGAAATAGGGGAACGAAAGTGTTGAATTTTCAAGCCAAAAATACGAATTTTCTAAAAAAAAACTCCGTTGAATTTCCAACCCGAAAATATATTTTTTTAACTAAAAGGCTTATTTTGTACCAAATAGTTTAATTTTCTACCAACATAGTTGAATTTTCAACCCAAAAAGACGAGTTGTCAACTAAATAATTGTATATTCAACCAAAGAGATGAATTCTCAACGAAAAATGTAATAGTCGACATTTTTACCAAAAAAGATTTTAATTTTAAACCAAAAATAGTTAAGTTCATAAAAAGAAGAATTTTCAACAAAATAGTTGACTTTTCTATCAAACAAGATTTTTCAGTCAAGAAAGATTCCATCCAAATTGTTTAATTTTAGAGCAAAAAAGATGAATATTCTACAAAAAAGTTTAATTTTTAATCCAAAAATGTTAGTTTTCATCAAAGAAGTTAATTTTCAGGAAAAAAGTTCATTTAAAAAAAAAGAATTTTCAAAAAAATAGTTAAATTATCAACCAAACTGATGAATCTTCGACCAAGAAAGATTTTTCAGTCAAGAAAGAAAAAAAATTCAAACAAATTGTTGAATTTTCAAGCCTAAAGGTCTAATTTTCTATAAAAAAGTTAAATTTTTCAATCCGAAAATATGAATTTTTAACCAAAGAGCTAATTTTTAAATAAATATTTGGATTTTCATCCAGATAGTTTAATTTTCAAACAAATTGACGAATTTTAAAGTTAAAAGTACCAATATTTTACAGAACAGTTTAATTTTCAACGGAAAGTTAATTTTCAACATAATACTTGAAATCTCTACCAAAATCGTTGGATTTTCAATCTAAAAAGACGAATTTTCAAACAAAAATTTGAATTTTCGATCCGAAATTATGATTTTTCAACAAAAAAGTTAATTTTTGTAATAAAAAGACGAATTTTCTACAAAACAGTTTAATTTTCAATAAAATAGTTGATATTTCTACAAAAATAGTTGATATTTCAACAAAAAATTGTAATTTTCAACCAAATAGTTGAATTTTTAACAAAATAATTAAATATGTAGGATGGTAGTGTTGACCAGGGTTTAAATATTCAGTTGAAGATGTAAGTAAAGTAGACAGTGTTGATTACTGGTCAACTAGTAGTCAACACCGTCTACTTTACTTACAGCTTCAACTGACAGTAGTTAAATTTTGAACCAAATAATACAATTTTATATAAAAAAGATGATTCCTCAACAAAAAATATAATAATAGACTTTCTACTAAGAAGAGTGAACTTTCAACCAAGAATAATTGAATTTTCTAATTGTGTTCTATGAATTTAGCTAGCAGTTAAGTGGAAAAACCAGGGAAAAGGGGGTAAAGAGGAAAATAGGAGAAAGACTGAATCCTGCGATAAATAAATAAGAATTTAGACTTTTTTAATACTTTTAAATATGTAATCAAAATTCTAAAATAGTATGTTAACAGTAGCGTACATTAGGACCCTTTAAGAAAGTATAATTAATTTTCTGTTGATTGTTATATAGCTTGGTTTTACATGTTAGCAAACTACGTATTTAAAAAAATTGTTATCTTCCTAATTTTTGTTATTTTCATGAACAATAATTTTTTTAATTTCTTTTTTTTACTCTATAATATTTTTTTAGCTGACATTACAAATTTGTTTGAACATCTGAGAGCTTTCATCTGATAAAAATAATTGAAAACAAATGTAAACGTCTAAGCAAACAAAAAATAGAAAAACTAGATCTTTCAAATAGTTGTTTTTCAAATTATTTCTTTCTAGATAACTTAGAAAAATACTTTGAACAACTCAGGATTCTGTAAACATGAGCATTTTTCAAATCTGTTGTTTATCTATTTTTCCATCTTTGATCTTCTTGAATTTTTTCTGATGTTTTTTTAGCAGAAAGTGCTGAAGTGTTGAACTGATTTTTCAAAGCTAGCTAAAAAAAAAATTTAACACGAAAGTGACTAGAAAACTGTCTGAAGGAAAGGCGCTACTATTAGAGAGCACTTTCATACAAAATTCACGAGATACTCATATGATGTAAAAACTTTTTAATAATAAATGAAATCTCCATTTAATCCTCCTTTTTTACCTAAAATTGAACTACTGAGCCGCTGTGATCCCTGCTTCGATATTATTGTTAGATTTATGAATGAATGTAGAAATTTGTTGATGGGGTATGGGGATTTATATTACTGGAAGAAAGTGAAAGTGTTTTTCTTTTTTTAAAAACAAATCTGATTCTTTTGTTACAATCTGAAACAGAAATTGAGGGATAAGTGTCAATGCGGTTTTCCGCGGTGAAAGTTTGTTAGTCTATTATGTTATTTCTTCTATTTCTTTTTGCAGCGACATTTCTTGACTCTACTTGCGCAGTGTTGCGGATTGGTTGAAAATTCAACTTTTTTGTTCAAAAGTCACCTGTTCAGCTTAAAAATGCATCTTTTGTCGTATATTTTTGGTTGAATCATCAACTAATACATTTTTTTGGAGAATTCATTTTTCTAGTTGAAAGTGGAACTACTTAGTTAAAAATTAATTTTCTTTGTTGATGATTCATCATTTTAGTTAAAACCCCCTTTTTTGGTTAAAAATTGCACTATTTTGTTGAAAAATTGTCTTGTACGGTAAAATATTAATCTTCTACGTAACTAATCCATCCTTTTGGTTAAAAATTTAACTATTTCGTTGACAATTTGTTCTTTTTTAGTAAAAATTAATTTTTTTACTGAAAATATAATTAATCGATTTTTGTTAGAAAATTAATCTTCAGGGTTGAAAATTCATCTTTTTGGTAAAAGTGTCTACTGTGTGGTTAAAAATTAATTTATTTGGTAGAAGATTCATGATTTTAGTTAAAAATTCTTTGTTTGAAAATTTCAATATTTTGTTAAAAATTCGTTTTTAAATTCTATGTTTTTTTTTAATTCAACTATTTGGTTAGAAATTCATTTTTTTAGTTGAAGATTGAAGTATTCTGTTGGAAATTCGTTCTTTAATAGTAAAAATTAATTTTCTAAACTAAAAATATAACTATTCGATTTTTGTTTGAAAATTTATCTTTCTCAGTTGATAATTCGTGTATTTTTGTAAAAATTCAACTATTTTGTTCAAAATTATTGTATTTTTATCAAAATTCATCTCTTGTGGTAGATAAATAATCCTTTTGGTTGAAAATTCACTATTTTGTTGAAAATTCGAAATTTTTGGCAGAAAATCAATCTTCATGGTTGAAAATTCATATTTTTGGTCGGAAATGCAACTGTTTGCTAAAAAGTTAATTTCTTTAGTTGAAGATTCATCAATTTAGTTGAAAATCCTTTGGTTGAAAGTTTAACTATTTCGTTGAAAATTCTTTTTTTTTTTAAATTGAAAATTCAGTTGTTTAAAGTAATTAAAATTTAACTATTCCATTTTTAACAATAGTAGATGTTCTTTGTGTCGACCAGGGTAGTAGTTAATAAGAAGAGTGGAAGTTTTTCTGACTTCCACTCTTCTTATATTCCATTTTTAGTTGATAATCCATTTTTTTTGCCAAAATTCAACTATTTGGTTGAAAATTAAGGTATTTTGATAAAAATTCACCTGTTTTGGTAGAAAAAAAAACTTTCTTGGTTAAAAATTCATGTCTTTCGTTCAATATTCGACTTTTTTGGTAGAAAATTAATCTTCATGGATGACAATTCATCTTTTTGGTCGAAAATTCAACAGTATGGTTAAAAATTCATTTCTTTGGTTGAAGATTTGTCATTTTAGATAAAAATGTTTTGGTTGAAAATGTAACTATTCCATTTTTTGACGAAACTTCATCTTTTTTTGTAAAAATGGAACTATTTGGTTGAAGATTTATGTATTTTGATCAAAATTCATCTCTTATGGTAGAAAAGTAATTTTCTGGGTTGAAAATTCATATATTTTATTGAAAATCTGACTTTTTTGGTAGAAAATTAATCTTCATAGTTGAAAATTCATTTCTTCGGTTGATTATTCATCATTTTAGTTGAAAATTCTTTGGTTCAATATTGAACTATTTTGTTGAAAATGCTTTTTTTTTGTATTGAAAATAATTTTTTGTAATTTAAAATTAAAGTATTCCATTTTTGGTTGAAAATTCATGTCTTTCGTTAAAAATTCGACTTTTTGGTAGAAAATTAATCTTCATGGATGAAAATTCATCTTTTTAGTCGAAAATTGAACTGTTTGGTTAAAAATGAATTTCTTTGGTTGAAGATTCATCATTTTTAATTGAAATTCTTTAGTTGAAAACTTAACTATTTTGTTGAAAATTCTTTTTTTTTGTATGGAAAATAAATTTTTTAAATTGAAAACTTAACTATTTAATTTTTTGTTCAAAATTCATATATTTTTTTTTTAAATTCAACTATTTGGTTGAAAATTCATGTATTTTGATCAAAATTAATCTCTTGGGGTTGAAAACTCAACTGCTTTGTAGAATGTTCGGTTTTCGGCTTGAAAATTCCACATTTTGGATAAATTTTTGTTTCTTTTTATTAACTGAGAAATCTATCTTGGTTGAAAATGGTACTGTTTGGTTGAAAACTAATCTGTTTTGGTTGAGGATTCTACTAGTTTGTTAAAACTTCGTATTCTTTGGTTTAATTCAACTGTTTTGGATTTTGAACCGCTGTGATCCCCACTTCTATCTTATTGTTCGATTTATGAATGAATGTAGAAATTTGTTAATGGGGTATGGGAATTTATGTTACTGGAAGAAAGTGAAAGTGTTTTTCTTTTTTAAAAACAAAGCCGCTTCGTTTATTATAATTTGAAACTGAAATTGGGGGATAGATTTTAATTCGGTTTACACGGTGAAAGTTTGTTGGTCTATTACTCTATTATGTTATTTCTTCTGCTTCCTTTTGCAGCGACATTCCTTGACTCTTCTCGGGCAGTGGTGTTGCGCACTGGGATGGGAGCCGGTTTGAAAAAAAGTAGATATTACTTTCAGTGTGTCGAGCCAGTATGGTTTTCTGCGACTTAAAAGTGCACGATTGAATTGTATTGTGGATGACGAAAGGGCGTGAGAACGAAGAACCAATTGTAAATACGGTGTACGTTGAAAGTTGCATAGAAAGTCAGGCGAATCTTTATTCCGTGGGATTTATAGAATTTATTCTAGAGTCGAGAGTTTACACGCTTCAGTGTTATTACAACTGTGCGTTCAGTTAACCATTACCTAATTAGTTTAATCAACCGGTTTGTAAAATATTTTGCTCTTAGTCCATTGCAAATTCCAAATACTTTTATGGTCTACAAAGATTTATAATATTTCTTTAAAAATGCCTTCACTTATAAATAATTTCTTTATCTTCATCAAAACAGTCTTTAACACCCCGAAAGGGAAATGGCTTAATGGTATAACAATAATAATAATTTTAAATTATAAAGCAATTGGTGGCCTTTTAGATCTTATACAATTTTTTATATTTATAGTTTCTGTCGTTCAATTATCTTATATTTGGAAATCTAGTTTCAGGGTGTCAACCTGACCAGGAAATCGGGAAAAGACGGGGAATTTGATTCAGTAAAGAATTATAATTTAGACTTTGAGACCGGGAATTTTGTCTAAAAGATTTATAGTTCTAAGTTGCAACAGGGAATAATGAAAGAAATATACCAAAAAATTCTCTTAAAGAATTTAAATTATCCGGACTTGGAACAAGGAATTTTCGAAAATAATTATAATTCTAAACTGCGGCATAGAATTTCAGTAAATAAATATAATTTTGAGTTTGGGGCAGGGGATTTCCCTAAAGAATTATAATTTTTACACTGGGACAGGGAATTCCCGTAAAGAATTATAATTTTGAGGATTGAACTATTTTGTTGAAAATTAACTTCTTTGTTGCAAATTCATATTTTCGGTTCGAAAATTCAACTATTTTGTAGAAAAATTTTGGTGGAAAATGTATCGTTTTTAGTAGAAAATTCATGTATTAGGTTGAAAATTCGACTTTGTTGTTAGGAAGTTAAGCTTCATGGTTGAAAATTCATCTTTTTTGTAGAAAATTAATTTTTTAAACTGAAACTTTAACTATTCCATTTTTTGTTTAAAATCCATCTTTTTTGTACAAATTCAGCTAGTTAGTTGACAAATCATGTATATTTCGATAAAAATTGATCTCTTTTGGTAGAAAAATAATCTTCTGGGTTGAAAATTGATCTTTTTCGTCGGCTTTAAAATTCCAAAATTTTATCAGAAATGAACTTTTTTGTTAAAAGTTCAGGTTTTGGGGTTGAAAACTCAACTGCTTTGTAGAATGTTCGGATTTGGGCATGGAATTTCAACATTGTGGACAAAATTTGTTTGTTTCCTTCCTTTATCTCTTTTTGGTTTAAAAATTAACCTATTTTTGTTGAGGATTCAAATAGTTTTGGATTGGAAATATGTTTTTTTTTGGTTAAAAATTGGTATTTTTTGGACGAATACAACTCTTTTTGATTTGAAATAAAAAAATGTTTAATTGAAATGTCAATTATTAGATTTTTTATTGCAAATTCATGTTTTTTGGTTGAAACTTCATTTTTTTGGATTAAAATGTACCTATTTCGTTGAAAATTCGTCTTTTTGATAGAAAATTAATCTTCTTGGTTGAGAATTCATCTATTTGATTGAAAATTCAACTATTTGGTTTTAACTTTTCTTTTTTTTTTGACAATTCATATTTTCGGGTTGAAAAGTTATACTGTTTCTTAGAAAATTCGTCTCTTTTGGTAAGAATTTCATCTTTTTTGGTTAAAAATGCAACCTGTTAAAAAATAATCTTTTTGTGTTCAAGATTCAAATATTTTGTTAAAAATTCGTGTCCTTTAAAAAATAATTTAAAATTTGAAAAGAGGTCAACAATTTTGAAACAAAATGTGGCTTTTCGAAGATTTTGAAATAAAATTTAGAAGCGTTTTAAGAATTTTAAAAGCTTTCAAGAGAGTAAAAAATGTCTTAAGATTCATGGGAAAATTTCAAATGATTGTGTATTGAGAAGTTTTGAAAAGATTCAAAAATAATTTAAAACTCGTAAAGATTTAAACAAATTTAAACCAAAATTTACATTTTTGAAAATCTCGAACATAAAATTTAGGTTTAGTTTGTAATTTATTTGGTATTAGCGATTAATTATTGAACAGTTATTACTAAAAACAATTATAAAACTTATTTATTCAATACTGAGTGAATTTCGCATTCACTATGTTATAGACAAATATAATTATAACTAAACTGACATAATAAAATATTCAAAATAGTTTTTTATAATTACTGTTCAATAATTCATCAATCATTAATTAATTCATATAAGAAAAGTGTTAAAAAAAGGAAGTGTCGGAGAAGGTATAAAGGGGGAGGTATAAATTTTAGATCAAGCTTGAATTCCCGTGTGGCTTATTTAAGCAATTCGTTCGTTCCACAACACTGTTCCGACACAGGTTGCTGATCAATCTCTCTAATAATCACCTCAGGCGAAGAGCTTCACAAAGTTACCATTAAGAATATACAAATAATTAACCAGATGTGTTTATAAAAAATGACAACTGATATGATGTTAACCAAAGTTGCGCAGATAATTTAGACATTGAAATTGTATTATATTTCCTATATTATGTGTAAAAAAAAGTTCAGAATAATTAACTAAAGAGGGCCACCATCGGATATCACAATAGGTACAGTTACACATAAGAAAACCTTATGTTAAATGCGTTTTATTCGTGCTTCTATTAAGAGGAGATTTGATAGTTACAAACGGGAAAAAACCGGGGTAAACTGGGATATAACCAGGAATTTTGGTGGACGAAAATTAGTAGACACCCTGGTCAGTGGGCCGTATCGAAAAAAATAAAAGTTGGTCGTTCCTTTTTTGGGGGTCGGAAATTTTTCTGGGTGATTGCCAACATTACTTCTTGAAAGTTTGATAAAAAAAAGAACAACCTCGTCAAAGATCAAAATCACGAAAAATGACATTTTTCTAGTTATTCTCAAGCGAATAATTTTTGTTGTGGTCCGGGTGAATGGTCAAAGTTGTATACTATGATGAGATCATTTCCTATGCAGTATAGGATAAAAAATTGTCTTATTTCGCTAACTTAAGGTACCGAAAAATGGTAAAAATCACGAAAAAAAAGTTATTGACCCGAAAATAACTAGAAAAATACAATTTTTCGTAATTTGTACCATTTTTTGGTACTTTAACTTTAGCCCTGAAAACATAAGATCATTTTTGATGAGGTCTTTCCTGGATAGGTACTTAAATCATCATGGTATATAAGTTTTATCGTTCACCCGAATCAGAAAAAAAATTCTTCGCTTTAAAATAACTAAAAATAGCTTTTGTTTGTGATTTTAACCATTCATCGCGCTGTGCGAACTGAGAGCATTTTTGTTGATTGTTGTTAAAACTTTCAGGAAGTCATTTTGCATACAGTACAGTGGTGTAATCGAGGCCTGGTTAAAGACAGATTTTACGTTTATAAATTCTTTTAAATAAAATTAATTTTGATAAACTAATGAATTCAATACGAAACACTTTAAATTCCTAAGATTTCAAGCCGAAATATATTGCATTTTCAACTAAAAAATATTTTCTACCCAAAGAGATGAATTTGCAACACAAAAAGACGAATTTAAAAAAAATAATAATTTGCAACCAAAGAGTTGCATTGACAACCAAATAGATGAACTTTCCAGTAAAAGCGACGAGTTTTCCAAAAAATAGTTCAAGATTTACCGAAATGGTAACGTTTTCAACCCAAAAAGACGAATTTTTTCAAAGACAGTTGAATTTTTAACAAAAAAGAAACTTTTTAAACAAGAAAGATAAATTTGTAACCAGAAAGGCTGACTTTTCTACCATAAAAGATGAATTTTCCATCCAAAAGGATGAATTTTTAACAACATTGTCGAATTTTCGACCAAAAATTATGACTTTAACAAAATAGTTAAATTTTCTAAAAATAATTAGATTTTCAACAAAATAGTTGAATTTCTAACCAAGTAGTTGAATTTTCAGTATACAAAGATGCATTTTCAATCAGATAGTCGAATTTTCATACCAAAAAGATTCAAATTCAATCAAATATTTGAATTTCCAAGACAAAAAAAAGATAACTTTTCTACAATGAATGATGAATTTTCAACAAAAGAGTAAAGTTTTTAAGCTACAAAGTTGAATGTTTTAGAAAACAGTGGACTCTTAATTTGGAAAAAATGTATTTTTAACCAAAAGTATCATTTTCAGTCAAAAAAGTTTAATTTTTAACAAGATAGTTGAATTCTCAACTGAAAATTTTACTTTTTTCAAACCAAATTGTTGACTTTTCTAACCAAAAACATGAATTTTTTACAAAGCAGTTGAATTTTTAATATAAAAGATCATTTAAAAGCAAATTGTTGAATTTTCAACTATAATTGTGAATCCTTCATAAAAAAAAATTAATTTTTTTACAAAGTAGTTGATTTTTCATCCAAATAATTGCATTTTTAACCAAAAAGGATAAATTTTTAACCAAGAACATTACATTTCTGCCAAGAAAGACACGAATTTTCAACCAAAAAGTTGAACTTTCAACTATAAAAGATAAAATTTTAACCAAAAATGGAATAGTTTAATTGTCAGTTTACAAAATTTACTTTTAACCAAACATGCAGCGAATTTTTATCAAAATAGTTGAATTTTCAACCATAGAGATGAACCTTCAACGAAAAAAAATAATTTTTAACAAAGTAGTTGAACTTTTGATAAAAAAGATGACTTTTTAACAATATAGTTGCATTTTCAACCTAATAATAGAATTATCAACCAAAATAGATGAATTCCGAACCAAAAATTTAATAGTAGCCTTTTCAATACAAAAAAAAGAAACTTTTATCCAAAAATATAGTTGAATTTTTTTATTCGGTTTAAGTTTTAAATGTTATCTAAGTTCGTAACGTTATTTCCACTAAAGTAAAGTAGTTTAGGGAAATTACCCTCCCCCCGCCCCCTCGGGGAAGGAAAGACTAAACTTTTGTACTTTCTATACGCCCTAATGGTCAGGAAATTTCGAAATTGGGATTTTGCAGCAACCCTGTTTATAAAAAAGTTGCAAAATCTTCAGGTATAAGACTCTAAAAATAGAGTTTTCCTTCATGCTCTCTTAATTTTCATTAACGCAACCACCAACCACATTTGCATTTGTCTGACCACACACTGTGTAGGTCTGTAAAATTTATCATTTGCTGAGAGGTGAAGACGAAGGAGAGACAATACGAAGTGATACTCTAGAATAAATTCTGCTTATTGCAGTAAAAATGCGATTAGTCACGAATCATAGCATTTAACGTTAAACGAGCCATGCAAAGGTAAATAATGTCCAAAGTTCAACGACCATAAAAAAAGAAAGTTTCACTGCAATTATCATAGTTTGTAGTTGCACAATAAGACGAAAGTAATAATATGTATTGTTGAAGACAAATTGTGACACCTTTTCTACCAATAAGGTATGGATTAGAAGCGGAAATGCCAATAGTAGCTTTTATAGCCTCGGTATTTTTCCAATTGAATTCTTATTTAAATCGAGATATATATATAGCTTTTTCGCCTACGCAGAAACTAAATTCTCGTCCTTCTTGAAATTCGTAGACCATGAAGTCATTGTAATTTTAGATACTTCAGTTTGAGCACGTTTTAGAAAACAATTTAAAATTTATTACTATACTCGAGCTACTTTTGCATGGGGAAATTTAATACTTTTTCGTCGTTTACGGTAAATGATCATTTTTGGATATTTAAAGACCGAATCCGTTTCAAATCAGGCTGGTTCTACACTTTCAGTCGCAGATTGTCTGAGATTGTCTCAGCGACGCAATGTGTTGTTTTTTAGAGGAAATTAGGTGACACGTATTTTTGACGTTTGAAAAAATAAATTTTCCACGAAGTAACAAGTATTTGAATTTTGACGTCTATTTTTAAAAAATACAAATTTTATCTTCAAACTTCTATAGTTTTTGATATTTTGATCTAATTCAGATGTTTGAAAATATAAAAAGTCGAATTTCACAAAAAAAAAGGACACTTACATTTTTTGCCCATTTTTTTCTAAATTTGGTCTTTTATAGGAAAGAAATTTTGTGTTATGAAAAATCCTGAAAAATAAAATTCCCGTCACTGTAAAATTCCCGAATAATAAAATTACCGAACTGTTTATAATATTACCGAATTGGAAAGTTCCCGAATAATAAAATACCCAACAGTTTATAATATTAACGAATTTGAAAATTTCCGATTAATAAAATTCCCGACAGGAAGTTGTCGAATTATAAAATATCCGAACTAGAAAATACCCGAATTTAACCAATCAAATTTTTTTCATAAATATTATTTATTAAAAATACAATAATCAAATATTTTTAATGTTCAATGTTTATAAAAATTATTGTTTGAATTTGAAATAACAATAATTGAATAATATATTCATCCAGAAATATATTTTTTTTAATTATTGTTATTTTAAATTTAAACAATAATAATATTTGGATGTTGATGGCGAAATTGGCTTTAAGGTCACAAAAAATTGAAATAAATATATTATTTCAACTGAGGGTCGATACGACTCCTTTCTCAAACATTAAACCATAATTTTAGAAACCTTAAACATTAAAAATAATTTGTTTCTATAAAAACATTTGATTATTGTATTTTTAATGAATAAATAATATTTATAAAAAAATGTAATTCTTTAAATTAGGGAATTTTATAATTCGGGAATTTTCCAGTTCGGATATTTTATAATTCGGCAATTTTCTGTCGGGAATTTTATTATTCGGGAATTTTCAAATTCGGTAATATTATAAACTATCGGGAATTTTATTATTGAGAAATGTTTTAATTCGGTAATATTATAAACAGTTCGGAAATTTTACAATTTGGGAATTTTATTATTCGGGAATTTTCCAATTCGGAAATTTTACATTGTCGAGAATATTATTTTTCGGAATTTTTCAGTCGTCCCCATTTTTGTAGATAGGGTATTTTCTTGTCATAAAATAAAATTTTCGCACATCTAAAAATGTTCTCCAAAAAAATCCTCTTGCTCAGATGTGATATCTTGCTTCGTTAGAAAAGTTCTAAAAATCATTTTTCAGGAAAAAAGCTCTTTCGGTCTCAAAAATGGTTAAGCCTGCATAGAACTGAAAGGGGCTTTCTTTATACAAGCAGAATGTTTTCTAAAAATATTACAAGAAATAAAAAATGTTGGATTTCCCAGAAAATCTTGTTTATTTTTGTCCTCGAAATTTAAAAACATGAAAAGCTGATTTCCTGGAAAACCCCAACGTTTTTCATTTTTGCAATATTTTTTTTCAAGTTTGTGCTTATATAAGGAAGGAACTCTATCACTTTTATGAGGGCTCAACCATTTTTGAGTGCGGGAGAATTTTTTTTTTCCTGAAAATTGAATTTTGAATTTTTTCTCTTAAGCGAAGTATGATATGGCAAAAGAGTGAGAGGATGTTTTTGGAGAACAATTCTAGAGTTGCAAACCTTTATCTTAATTTTTTTATATCTCTCGTTTTTCCCGAGAAAATTGCGAAAATTTGACTTTATGCAAAAAAATTCTCTGGGCAACAAAAAACCCACCAGAATCCGAAAATAAAATTGGAACATCTGAATTAGATCAAAAAATTAAGAAGTTTGAAAAAATGAATTTAAAAAAAATAGACATTAAAATTCAAATACTCGTGAGTTTGCGGATTTTTTTTCGCAAATGAGAAAAATACGTGTCGTCTAATTTCCTCTAAAACGACCCTCCTGATTTAAATGGATTCGGTCTAAAAGATAATTGTAATTTTAGTTTTACTTTCTTTTTCGTGGAAATAGAACTTGAAGTAACTTTAAATTAATGGTAATTTAACATTTATGTAGTGTTTACTTCACTCTTGCCAATTCTAAATTTTAGTGGCAATTTGTCGCTTTGAGTGTATTTGTTCCATTTTTGTTGCTTGTGAGTTTAAAATCAATTTTTTAGTATCTGCAAATATTTAGATTTAGTTAGTAGGTGAAATGAATTTTACCATAATAGGAACAAAGTAGAATGTTTGATCATTGCTTTTGTGCAACCAGAAATAGATTTTTATCTACATTTAAAGGCTTTAATTTTCAAATATATATATTTTTATTTATTAATGCCTGCTTCTTTATTTTTTTAATTGCTTAATATTCAACATTTTTCACATCCAATATTTCCTAATAAAAAGTATTTAACTTTGAAACCTTTAATTAAAAATTGTTTGACTTCTTTCAAATTTTATTGTGTAAATGTTTCAACATTTAAGACTTCACAATTTAAAAAGCTCAATTTGTAGAACTGATCAATTAATTTTGAAATTTTTCAACTCTTCCCAATTTGAAATTTCTTATGTTTCAATTACAATGGCTAATATTCAAATTGTTCAGTTCCTAATACCTTACAACTTGAAACTGTTCAATTAGCTCAAGGTGGAACATTTAATTTGTAAATTTATGAATTTTTTACACTTTTAATTCAGAGTTGTTAAACTTTTAATGCTTTTATTTCAAAATATTCCATCTTGAATGCTTCCAATTTTTAATCGTTATTCATATTCGACGAACGCCTTTAGCTTTTAGATTGTAAAATCAGAACATTTTCAACTTTAATTTTTTTATAAATTTTCAAACACTCACAAGTTGAAATTGTTCAATTATGCTTGCATTCAATAAAAATTGTGAGTCGTGAAAATGTAATCGTCTTTGATTTCAAATTGTCCAATTTCAGAAGTTGAATTACTTAAAAATATCTTCCAGGTTCTAAGAGTAAAACTTGTATTTTAAACGCTAAAAATTTGAAATTTTATAATATTGAACGCTCTGAATTAAAATTGTTCAACTTGAAAAGTTTGATTTTCTCAGGTTTTACATTTAATAATTTACAATAATTACGAATATTTAAAATCCAGACTTGGTAAATGTAAAGTACTTTAAATTTATAATCGTTTCATTTTTAAGCCGCAAATAAAGGTTATTTGAAATAAACATTAAAGAATATAATTAAAAAAGGCCTGCTTTAAAACTGTTTGAATCCGATTCGAAAACGGTTTGAAAACACTTAAAACCTTCAGACTATTTTAAAACCCATTGAAAACTGTTACAAAATCATTGAAATCTCTCTAAATTCCTTGAAACTATATTTATTTTAAAATTTGTTCAATTATTCTCAATTTAAAATTGTGCATTTTTAAATATTTCATACTTAAAAGTACTTATACATATTTGAACACTTAATTTCCAAGATGTTGCATTTTGTATTTTCTATCTTGAAATTATTCCTATTTTAATGTTTCTATTTTTATATATTTAATCTTGAACACTTCTCATATTTAAGTTTGTAAAATTAACAATAACATTTAGATATAAAATTCTGTTTGAGAGCTGCTTTCAATAAATAAAATTCAGTTATAAGATTAGCTTTCGACATTTTGAACTTGCATTTTTTTAAGTTGTGCAATTTTCTTGATTTTTACCGTTGGAATAATTTTTTTCAAAAATAAATTTGCTAGATCGATGCTTGCTTACATTACAATTCAATTTATGAAATCAATTTAAAACATTTTTTATTTTCGATAGATAAATACTCGTAATTCATTTTGTTTTCTTACGTTGGTGTTATTCAAATTTCAAAATAAAATCTGTTTATTGTGAATAGTTAATTAACTAATATTATTGGTTATTAAAAAAATACTTTAATTAAAAATCGGGTTCTGAGTTGCTTTCGATAAATAAGATTTCGTGCCGATAAATAAAACTATTTATTATTCATATGCATTAATTTTCAGGTGCAAAAATGGCAAAATAACTTATAAACTATTTTTTTATACAAATGAGGACATGATAATGACAGCTGGATAAGGACCAATTCTTCGAAATTCTGTTTTTAACGATTTCAAGTACTTTAGGACACTATTTATCGATACATATTAGGAATATGTAAAAATAATTTCTCCTTTCACTCGAAAAAATGAATTTTAAAATTGAAGCGGGGAAAGCTAAACGGTGCGAAGTCCAGTCAACCCAATTTTGCAGGAGAAGCAAAAATTCTTTCTACAGGAACAATTTATAAGCGATTGAATGAATTATTATTTGTTCCTTGGAGTCCCATTGAAATGTTTTAAAATATTTTGCAATCCCTAGAAATCCTCTGAAATTACCTAAAATGTTTAGAAATCACTTGAAATCCTGTGAAACCCTACAAAATCCTTTGAAATAAATAAATATTTTGAAATACATCGACAATCCTTAAAATCTTGTTTAATTCTTTGGAGTCTCTAAAAGTCCTTTGAAATCCCTTAAAATCTTTTGAGACTACTTGAAAATTTAGAAGTTTTGTCATACATATTTTAAAATCCATAACAAACTTTTACAAAATCGCTAAAATTTCTCTAAATCTCTTGAATTTTTATAAAATTGTTTTTAGTATAAACGGTTTAAATCCATAAATAATTATGAGACTACCCTTAAAATCCTTTCATACGCTATAAATTTTAAAAGATTGTTGGAAATCTCTTGAAATATTTTTGAATCACCTGAAATTCTTAGAAAATGTGTGAAATCCCTTGAAATGTTGTAAAGTTAATTGCAATACCTTTGAAAGTGCTGTTAAACTCTCTTGAAATATTTTTAAATACTTTGCAATTCATAAAAATTCTTGGAAATCCTTTGAAACTTTTAAAATTTGTGTAATATGCCCTGCAATATTCTGAAACCATTGAAAATACGTTAAATTTTTCAACATCTCTCGAAATCCCTTGACATTTTCTTAACGACATTTTTTAAAAACTTTTCAAACCTCGTAGATGTCTTATGAAATCTTTTGAAATTTTGTGAAATCTTAATACCTAGTGTACTCTCAGAATTGGTATTAATTAATTAACGGAAATGAATAATTTTTTCGATTCAATGAAATTAATTTTTATTTTATTATCAAAGTGGGTAACCTAAGACCTTTATTTGCGAGCAAAATGAAATATTTCGCCACCATAACAATTACGAATTATATAAACAGTTGTAAGCAAATTGAAAGTTACCAGCAGATTTAATTTTTAAATTTCAAATGTAATAAATGGAACAATTTCAAGTCATTTAAAAGCCAATCAGGTTTCTAAGAGTTTCAATAACAATGAGTGCGAGATTTTCGAGACATTTCGTTAAAACACTTATTTAGGTAGAAAAAGCATTAAACCATTTTTAGTATACAGGGGTCGGATCGTTTAACTTTTTAGCATGTTTTTACTTTTTAAAAAAATGCGACTTTTTGAAGTAAAAGGCGAATAATCGACTTTTTCCCATTTTTCTTAGAAGTTCGCTATACTTAGTTTCAATTTTTAATCACAACGAAACTTTTAAAATTGAAATTCAAAACTAGAAAAAATTGTAACATTTTAATTGAGAACATTAAAAATTGGGTAATTTCTCATTAAAGCTTCATACTTCAATTTTTTTTATTAATAGCGTTTGAAATTTAACAAATTCTAATTTCGTGACTCCATATTAAAGTTTTAATTTTTGCGAATTGCAAGCCATTTGCAAGGACATTTTTAAGTCGAACACATTTAAAATCGAATAATTTCAAATTAAATTACAATATTTACACTTTTTCCCCTATTCCCCCTTTTCCCCCTTTTTTGAAGAGTTTCTCTTTTCCCTCTTGTTTTCAAAAAACTTTTCCTTTTTTCCTTTTTCTCGGTTAGATCCCAATAATAAAATAAAACTATTCATGGGTGAAAGTTTCTTTTGGTTATAAATTCGACTATTTGGTTGAAAATTTAATTATTTTATTGAAAATTCATCTTTCTTGGTTGAAAACGATATATTTGTTAAAAATTCAACAAATTGGTTGAAAATCCATCTGTTTTTGGTTGAGGTTTCATTTCTTTTATTTGAAAATTCGATCATTTGGTTAAAAATGAAATAAATTTGTTCAAAAGTCATCTTTTTCGGTCAAAAATTCAACTGTTTTGTTCAACATTCATCTTTTTGGATAGAAAATTCTTCCTTATGGGTTGAAAATTCACCTTTTATGGTGGAAAAGTCATCTTTCTTGGTTCAAAATTAAATTTTTTGTTGGAAATTGAACTTTATTATAAAAAATTCGTCTTTTTGGCATGAATATTTTTTTTTAATTCAACAATTTTTTTGAACAAATTCGTCTTTTTGATTGAAAATTCATCTTTGTAGGTTGAAAATTCAACTATTTAGCTAAAACTTCAATCACTTTGTTAAAAATTCGTCTCTTTTAGTTGAAAGGTCTCAACTATCTGGTTGTAAATGCAATTGTTTGGTAGAAAATTATTATTTTTTAATTCAACTATTTGATTGAAAATAAATCTTTCGTGTTGAAAAGTCAACTGTTTTCTAAACCGTTCGACTTTTTATCTTGAAAACTCAACTCTTACCTTTAAAATTCGTCTTTGAGTTGAAAATTGAACTACCTTGATGAAAATGCAGTACATTTCGACTTGAAATCTTAGGAATTTAAAGTTAAGCATAAAGTTAAATACTGGCTTCATATTAAAGTTAATATTGCATCTATATTAATTTTATTTAAAAGAATGTATTCCCCTATTTTCATGAAAAATCGCCGTATTCCCCCTGTTTCGAGAGCATTTTGGGCTATGAAAACTGATTTTTTTTTAATGATTAATTATTTAAATTATACGTTCTCAAATTTAAAGCCTTAATTGTTGAGTCATTTCAAGTTTATAGTGTTCAAAATGAATGTTCCTGAAGTTAACAATTAATGTAGAAAAATGGTAAACTTCTGTCTTTCGGAAATAATCGAAGTTGACAAGTTTAACAATTCAGAAAGAAATACTTTAAACCCTGATTCAGAATCCTTGAAGCTGAATGACTATTGTTACAAATTTTTTTTAACTTTAAAGTTTATTTTAAGAAGTTATTATTTCTGTCATTCAGTGTCTGATACTGCTTTTTTCATTATCTTTACAAATCATTATGCTACCTTTTGTGGACTTTTTTTGAAATTCCATTGCCACTTTCTTTGTAATTTTATGCGACTAATGCGACTTTTTTCAAACTTTTTAGTCGATCCATGCCCTGAGTTTATAATAAAGATCACAAAAGAGAAGGTCGTTTAAAGTCAAGTGAATTATTTCCAATTAAAATTCTAATTAGATTGTTTAAAAAAAATAATTATCAGTACGATTTTCTCTAGACGTTTTTGAAGCTCTTGTGGTTGAGTGAATGTGCAAATATTTTCTCGGAAGAAGGTAATTTACTGGTTCCGGAGTTAACGTCTTGGTTTAATCTCATCCTGTACAGACTCTTGTTAATTTAAGGGGGTTCTTAATTTTTCAACCTCACATAATTGGGATAATTTGCTTGGATTTCTTGAGTGATGACGCGATGAAATGATATAAAGTCTCGAACTTTCCGCAGTCATTGCACGTGCCAACTTTCTCTTTCTTTTCTGGCTTAGCGTAGGGAACTCTCCTGGTTTTTCAGAAAGTTATTGCAAATCATATCACAAATTTTTGACAATAATTTTACAGGGCTGCTACAGGTCGTAGAATTCCAGAAAGTCAGGAAATTTTCAATAAATTGAAGTTGAAGTTAGTCTTATTATTTTTTTTTTAATAATCATAACGGTTTGGTTGAAAATTAATCTGTTTTGGTAGAGGATTCTACTATTTTGTTACAAAATTGTCTTTTTTTAATTTAAAATTAAGATCTTTTTTGGTTGAAGTATCAACTATTATATTTTTCGCCAAGAATACATTTTCTTTTTTGAAAATTCAAATACTTAGTTCCGAAAGGAACTAATTGGTTAAAAATTCATTTTTTTGTTGATGATTCATCGTTGTAGTTAAAAAACACTTGTTTTGTTCAAAATTGAACTATTTCATTGAAAATTTTTCTTATTTGGTTGAACATTTATTTATTTTTTAACTGAAAATTCAACTATTCCGTGTTTAGTTGAAAATGTATCTTCGTCAGTTGAAAATTCAACAATTTTGATAGAAATTGTATCTTTTTTGGTTAAAAATCACAACTGTTTGTATTTGTATACTAATTTGTATAAAATTTGTCTTTTTTTATTTAAAATTAACATATTTTTCGGTTAAAATATCAACTATTACATTTTTCGATGAGAATTCATCTTTTTTTATGGAAAATTCAACTACTTAGTTGAGAAAGGAACTACTTTGTTAAAAATTCACTTTTTTATTGATGATTCATCATTGTAGTTAAAAAACCTTTCTTTTTGTTCAAAATTTAACTATTTTGTTGAAATTCTTTTTTTTTAACTGAAAATCGAACTATTCCATGTTTGGTTAACGAAAGTTTCATTACGTTTCTTTTCGTGCTTTTCTATATAAAATATAATTACCTATATAATTTTGACATTATGTCTTCGTAGCCTCATTATATTTTGATAATTTTTTAGACTGAGCTTAGTTTTTAGCTAAATTATTTTTAATTTATCGAAATAATTGGCAAATATCTAAAAAAAGTCCCTTAATTTCGTTCGAATCCCTGTGTAAAATATTTCATATTTTTCGTTAAAAATGCATTTCTTTGTTTGAAAATTTAACTGTAAGGTTGAAAATTCCTTTAAAAATTTAAATATTTGGTTGAAAGTTCGTGTATTTTGTTATAAATTAATCTTTTCTGGTAGAAAATCAATCTTTTTGGTTGAAAATGTTTCTTTTTGGATGAAGATTCATAATTTTATTTAAAAATTCATTTCTTTAACTTAAAATTTAACTATTCTATTTTTGTGTGGAAAATTGATCTTTTTTGGTAGAAATTTAATCTTTTTGGTTGAAAATCCATCTGTTTGTTTGAAAATTGAACTATTTCGTTGAAAATTGGTTTTATTTGGCTAAAAATTATTTTTTTACTGAAAATTTAACTATTCTATTTTTTGTTCAAAACTCATTTCTTTGATTGAAAATTTTAATTATAAATCGAAAATTCATCACTTCGGTTGAAAATTGAACAATTTTGTTGAAAATTATTTTCTTCTTGGTTGAAAATTAATTGTTTTTAATGAAAATTTAATTCTTCCATTTTTGGTTCAAAGTATATATTTTTTTTGTTGAAAACTCATTTATTTGGTTGAAAATTCATACACTTTATATATATCTTACGTAATTTGTAGTTGACCCCTCATAAAATTCTGTAAGGTTGTTTTTATACCTAAAAGAAAAATTTAGAATGGTCAGGGAAAATGAAAAATTGGTCAGGGAAAAGTCAGGGAAAGTCAAGGAATTTCGAATTTGTTATTTTGTATCAAGCTCGCTTTACCAATTTAAATTTCATTTCAGGAACAAGGTTAAATTTAGGAATAATAATTAACCTGGAATGCATGGAAGGATCAAGATCAGTTGAAAGATCTAGTTGCTAATAATTAGAGTTTTTAAGAATATTTTTCAAGAATTAAATTAAAGAGTTATCTGCAATTTGCAGAATTTCTCTGAATTGAAAATTTATGCGAATGAACTTTCTGCACTCACTTTCGAGCAAAGATTCATCAGTTTTGATTTTTTGGAAAGGAATGATTAATGAAATTGTGGAAGTAGATTTTATTTAAATGTGAAATTAGTTTAAGAAAAGGTTGTTTAATATTTTTCAATTAGGGCTTTCTCTGCAAATTCTGTTAGATTAAGTTAGGAATTTTCAAAACTTGTTTTAACTGCGATATTTTTTTATTAAATTTTGGAAAGGAATTGTTGATCAATTTTCTCGTAGAGAAGTATATCTTTTACCATAAATAGAATAGTTTGACAAAATATCGTTTTATATTTCTTTAGTATTTTCCTCTTAAGGGGTTTTCACTAGTTATCTCAAGCTAAAAATGAGGATTGTTAAAAATGATTGATAAAATTGAAGAAAATATTCTCATACTTAATCGTAATTAATTTTTGAAGAGAACTGAATGCGAACTTTTTAGAAAAATATTTCAGGCTAAAATCGTTCATTTAACAAGAGTTATTTAGAGTTTTATGTTTTTTTTCTTTAGGTAAATTTCCTAAGTAAAATTTTTTAAGTATAAAGGTACCAAAGAGATTTGTAGAGAATCGTTCAAGGAATAAAATGAGCCCTACAATATTTTGGTTAAATAAAAGTTGCAACTTTTACCTAAAGAGTAAGCAAAAACATGAAACTCTAAATAACTATTGTGCAATAAACAATTTTAAACCGAAATATTTTTTTTAAGTTCGCCTTTAGTTTTCTTCCAAAATTAGTTACAATTCATAATAAGAATATTTCCCTCGATTTTATCAATCATTTTCAACAATGCTCATTCTTAAACTTGAGATAACTAGTGACCATCCTCAATGGCACCTCGAGATTAAGTTATTAAAAGTCATTTAATTAGGACATTAATTATAGGGTGGGGGAGGGTATTCAAAAACGAATGTTGCTTTAATGAATTTAAATTTAAAGGTAGTTTTGCTTCAAATATTAAAATATTTTATAAATAAATAATAAAGCAATAAAGTTCTGAATTACTATTTGCCTTTTCTGAATAAAAACTAATTGTTATCAGGAAACAAATAGCGCTTTGTTATAATTTTATTATTTATGGAATAGAATAGTCTGCTATGTTATGAATTTGTTTTTATCTTTGATAATTACTTTTGAAATTAAATATTTAATAACAAATTTTCTTTTATTTCAAAGAGGTGACTTCAGTTCTTCATTTTCAAAAGAAGGCGTGTAGGCGTGAAAGTCTAATTTATTCTTGATGTGGCATGCTTTAGAAGTATGATATTTAAAACAAATCGTACCCGATGTTGTCGATCGTTGACATTCTTCGAACCGGCAAGTTCTGTCGACTCGGCAAAATTGAAGAGGGCACATAAATCGAGTGCAGTTAAGAATAAGATAACACAAGTCACTTTCCTCATTCTTACTGAAATCCGAGATCAGAGAACCATAGTTCCTCCAATCACTTAATCCCTTCTTGTCTCCCTTCTGCTTCTTTATATCACTTGAGTAATTCACAATTTGCAAGAAGTCTTAAAAAAAATCTTCAGAAGTATAATCTTTTACTAATCGTTGGTTTTGGTGGTTGCAAGTAAAAGTGAACGTAGAAAGCTGCCAGGATCAAAAACACAAAAATCACGTTTTTTCGATTGCACAGGGAGAAAAAATCTTGCGAATTCATACAGTAAAGAACCAAAGTACTTCAGAGTTCATAATCAGAATTCTGGAAAGTCAGGAGGTGGAAGTGTTTGCAACTTTCAGGATTCCACTATTCAATTGTTCTATTTTTAATTGATTTGACAATTTGTTGAATTTGGTAGTTTATTTAGAAGATTTAATTTGTACTTCACGGCACGTTCACAGTCACATTCACAGTCTGATGCACTTTAATTTTTGAATTTGTTGTTTTCTGTTCGCCGGGGTTGATTCTTCTTTAAGAAATACTGTCCTTTGTGAATTGTTTCTTAATTAATTTAATGACGTTTATTCGTTTGAATGGTGGAATCGAAAAGGTAATCGCTCAGACTCATTCGAACCTCTCGCGCTAAGTCTCTCTTGTTAACTGATGCGGTTTTCTCTCGCCTCCGCGGTAAGTAAGCCGGTGAAACTTCTTAAGGAGTCTTCTAAAGGTTCATAGATAGTCGCTCTCTTCCCTCGCGTTCAGAGATGCATTTCATCTCGCGATTCGTCCCCAGCAGAGAGAATGTGTAGGTAGAACCAACTTTGCATATTGGCTTCTCATATTTTCTATTTTGAAGTGGTCATTTGGTCATTCTCGGTTTCATGAGAAAGTAGGCAAAATAGACGAAAATAGCTTTAGTCTAACAATTAGTCTTAAAATATTCTTATCTTTAAGGGTGTCTAGTTCCTTGGAAAACTGGGAATTATCAGAGAATTTGTTAATTCAAGCGTTTAAATAATACAATCTTAAGGCAATTAATAATAATAGTCCTCAAGTTCATTCATTCACTTTGTCCACATTTCCTATGTTTCCGCTCACTTATCGCGTTGATATTGAAGAATTTTCAATTGCAAATCTTCACAATTCAACTATTTCAAAAGTAAACTAGCTGTGAATTCGATCTCGAGTTTTTCCACTTTGTTTGTATTTATAATTATATGGTGTTCATTTCACGAGCACTTTGCTTCCTGTTAGCAAATGTATTTGCTTCCTCATAGAGGAAGCATTAATTATTTTTTTCAATAATAGACAAACCAAAGTCTGCATTTTGATTGATTTAAAAATAGAAGTTTACAAAAAATACAAAATTAAAAAATAATACAAAATTTTTTTTAAATACAAGGACAATTCAAATTTTATATTCGAAATGATAACTTTTCGAGCTGGAAAAGGGAAGTGAAAAGTTCTGTCGCACCCTATCAATTTCCCAGCTTTATGATTTCTTTACAAAAATTGTCAGAATTATTCTATTTGAAAATTTATGATCAAAACGTCTTTTCTATTTATGCGTCAACTTTGAATTATGTCGATGAAAAAAGTTTTTCTGTTTGAAACAGATGATTCAATTATTATAAATGAGCAAAACTTCCTTAATCTTCAATAAAGTGTATTAATATTATAGATCAATCGATTTGCCTCGAATCAAGGAATCTTTTCCGTTCTTGCATCAATTTTGAATTATGTTAGTGAAAAAATTTTTACTATAAAAAACCGTGTTTTCAAATATTATGCATTACCATAGCTTCCTTACTCTTCAATAAAAGGTATCAATGTTATAGGTCAATCGATTCGTCTTGAATGAACACAACTTTTCTGTTCTCGCATCAAATTTAAATTATGAGAATGAGAAAATTTTTACTATAAAAATCGATTTTCAAAATATATAAATTACCATAACTTCCCTACTCTTGATTAAAATGTATTAATATTATAGGTCAATCGATTCGTCTCGATCCAAAGAATCTTTTACATTCTTGCATCAACTTTGAATTATACTAATGAAAAAAGTTTTACTATAAAAACCCGATTTTTTAAAATATTATTGAGTGCTAAAAAGAATTCAATAAATATTTTTAGAAATCCTTCGGTCAGTTTCAATATATTAGTGGTGAAAATAAGCCCTACAAATTTCATTAATTTATCTTGCTTAGAACATTTAGACATTTTTAAATTGAGGAAGGTTTAATTAAATGAATTAAAATTTTGTTGAAAATGTTAGCATTACAAAGCTTCCTCTATGAGGAAGTAAAACATTGAAAATTGCTATTGTTTAAAATATAAATCGTAAAAATCGAAGAATGTTTAATTGTAAATATTCAAAATTAAACTATTGAAAAAAATGTTCCACATTACATATCTTTAAAATATAAATCTTGAAAATTGGATAGTTCGTAATTGTGTATTTTCAAAAAATGTAATTCTTTAAAATTGAAAAGCTTTTATTGACAAGTTAGAATTAAAAATTTCTGTAATTTGTATGATTTACATTCGAAATTTTTTTGAATTTAGAAGGTTCAGAATTAAAGACTTGACTTTTGATTTCCGAAAATATAAAAATTAAAAATTTTATTTATACATCTCTAAAACTGAAGAGTTTTCAATTGTAACTCTTTAAAATTGTAGAACTTTGAATCGTAAATCTTTAAGAATGAAGAGTTTTTAATTTTGACAGTTTACAATTAAAAGTGATGCAAGTTTTAAGTTTTACAATGAAAAATTCTGTAATTTGATGATTTACATTCGAAATTTCTTCAATTTGGAAGATTTAGAAT
>CAKNYM010053500.1:1438620-1453325 GCA_932195095.1 Andricus curvator | reverse complement strand
TTTTAAGTTATACAATTAAAAAATCTGCAATTTTGATGATTTACATTTGAAATTTCTTCAATTTGGAATTGAAAATTTGACTTTTCATGTTCAAAATCATCAAAGTTTAAGAATTTTTGTTTATACGTCTTTAAAATTGAATAGTTTTTAATTGTAACTTTAAAATTGTAGTACTGTGAATTGTAAATCTTAAAAATTAAAGAGTTTTTAATTTGGACAATTTACAATTAAATATTATGCAAATTTTAAGTTTTACAATTTAAAGTTCTGTAATTTTTATAATTTAAATTTGAAGTTTTGTCAATTTGGAAGATTTAGAATTGGAGACTTGACAAAAGATTAAATTTCGAATAGTATAAGAAGTAATTAGAAGCTTTCTTGATTTAATTATTTGAATAAAGATGTTCTGCTGAGCATAAAGTTTTCAAAACTACTCAAAAGCAAAGGTAAAGATTCCCAAATGAAGTTAAGAATATATACTTTTAATTTCAAAATAATGAAGTGAATGCATTCATCTTTGGAAAGTCTAAAGTGTACATTCAAAAGTCCATTAAAAAAAAAAATTATTATTTTTTGAGCTAAGCTTTACTTTGGGACGACTGAAAAATCCCGAAAAAAAATTTGAAATAGAAAATTCCCGAAATAAAATTGCCGAAATTTTCAAATATGTGACGCTGTACAGTTTTCGACACAGAAAAGATTCTGAAATCTAAATAAATAAACAAATTTTAAATAATAAATAAAATACTAGTACCATAACAGTCCACTAAAAAGAATCGTATTACAACGACCTATTTTCCGTTTTTGACTAATTTTCGATTCTGAACTTCCACTTACTGCATGCTTTAGGGAATTGAATGGAAAGAATACAATAATTACAATAAAATATTTACTGGTTCTTGATTTAGAATCAAAAATGTGGAACCGTGCCCAAGACGATATTCACGCTTCCACATTTTTCATGATAATTCGAGAACCAGTAAATATTCTATTATCTTCTTGGTCTCATTCTAAAGAGGAGATTTCAAAATTTAATTTAGCCAAGTTTCAATTTTTTCCATTCACTTCCCTTAGCATGCAGAAAGTCGAAGTTGAGAATTGAAAATTGTTCACTTACGGACAATAGATCGGGCTTTCTCACATCCTATCTCGGCCCCTATTTATCGAAAATACTTCAAATAGGGCTAATTCAACGCAAAATTTAATAAGCTTTCTAATGGTTTTTTGTATAAGTCTTTCTAACTTAATTTCTCGATGAGAATCGGAAATTTTCCTGTGTCGACAATTTGATAGTGTACCATATTTTATAATGTCAGCAATTGTATTTCAGAAATTATCTATTATCGGGAATTTTATTCTTCTAGAATTTTCCAGTTTGGGAATTTTAAATGGTTGGCAATTTTATAATTTCTGGTATTTCCTATTTCGAATATTTTATTTTTCGCGAACTTAACAGTGTCGGAAATGTTATTTTTCAGTGGTCCCTTTATTTTTATCTTGAATTTGAACTTAGTAGATGTGAAAATATTTCTCTTCTTTATTAAAGTAATTGGACTGAAGAGAATAAAAGCTCAAAACTTTGGATTTTAAAGGAAGTTGTTAATTTGATGACTTCGAATTTTTATATTATATTTAAATTATTGTTCAGGTATTCATAGTCATTTTTGAAATTTTATTGCTTTTAGGACGGACCACGATTTTTTAATGATTCAGGTACATAAATTTTATTTTCTTAAACTAAATAAAACTAATTGGCCGATTAGTTCGACCTAACAGGAACAATATATACATACTTAAAGTCATTTTTTATTCAAAGAAAAATGTGAAGTTTGTGTCTTAAGATATTCATGCGAATATAATTAAACTTTGGAATTTTGTTGGACATATCGTGGTTACGTTAGCCTGCTGTAATTGTAGATAATTATTATCCTAAGAACCATTCAGAGTCAGTAACCTACATCAAGGTAGCTATAAATGTAAAAAGAATGGGAAAACCTGGAAACTTGACGCACTTTAGACTTATCAGAAAGTAAACAAAGTAGCTGTAATTGATTTTAAGTGTACTGTAATATTTAAAAAGTATCTTGAAGGTTGTACATTTTTATTTGCCAATTATTGATAGAACTGGAAAAATTATAATATTATTTTGTAAGGCATGCAAAATGTATGATCGATAATTTCAGGGTTCACAGACCGTCCCCCTTTTTATCTAATCGCCTTTTTCCCCTTGAATTTGAAAAATCCCCTAAAGCACCCAAAATCAAGAAGTTTGACCCAATTTTCCCACTTTTTTACAAGGTTTCGATTCATTTTTTGAGAATCACGTCGTCAGCAGCAAAGAAATTGCTAACAATTCAGTCGAAAAATTAAACCCGAAAGATAAATCAATTAAAAAACAATTTTTTAAAATAATAAATCCTCTAAAAATAGGGTAAATAAGAGAAATAAGGACATTTTTCACCAAAATATGGGAATAAATTCTTTTTAATAAAAGGGAGTATCTACACGTACCGAAAAAAACCGGCTATTTGCACCGAAATTTCAGTACGAATAGCCCCTTTTCCAGCTCCCCTATTCGTACTGAAATTTCGGTACAAGTAGCCACGGCCTAAATTCAGTTTTAAATGCTTTGAGGAGAAATTCTCAATCATAAAGATGAATTTTCAACTAAGAATATAAATTTTCTACTAATATTAATAATTTATAATATTAATTTTTTATTAATATACTAATTTACTAATACTAAGTTAAAATTAAAACGTTTCAAATTCATATTGCATTTTCAACGGAATATATCAATTTTGAACCAAATATTTAAATTTTCAACTAAAGAAATGAATTTTCAACTAAAATGATGAATATTCAACCAACAAAATGAAATTTTGAAAACGATTAGTTCCAGTTTTGACCAAGTAGTAAAATTTTCAACCAAAAAATATGAATTCTCAACAAACAATGTAATAGTTGATATTTCAACTAAAAAAGATTTAATTTTAAATAAAAAAGAGTTAAATTTATTAAAAAAGACTAATTTTCAAAAAAATAGTTGTTTGTCAACCAACTAGGTGAATTTTCTACCAAATTGTTGAATTTTTAATCCAAAAAAACGCATTCTCTACAAAACAGTTGAAGTTTTAACCCGAAAAAATGAAATTTCAACTAAAATGATAAATCTTCAACCAAAAAAAATGTTGACAAAGTAGTTTAACTTTTAGCCAAGTAGTTGAATTTTCAACTTAAAAAGATGAATTATTAACGAAAAATGTAATAGTTGATATTGCAACCCAAAAAGATTGAATTTTAAATTAAAAGCAGTTGTATTCATCCAGAAAAGGCGAATTTTCAATAAAATAGTTGAATCCACAACCAAAACAGATTAATGTTCAACTAAGCAGTTGCATTTTTAAGCAAAAAAGATATATCTACCAAAAGAGATGAATTTTCAAACAAAAAAAAACGAATCTAAAACCAAAATAGATTTTTTAGTCAAGGAAGAAAAAAAAAACTTCAGCCAAATTGTTAATTTTTAAGCTAAGAGTTAGTTCTTTTTCATTGAAAAGTCTACTATTATATTTTTGGTTTTTTTAAACATTCGTCTTTTTGGATAGAAAATTCATCTTTCATAGTTGAGAGTTAATTATTTTGAATTGAAAAGTCTACTATTTGATTGAAAATGTAATTATTTTTTTGAAAATTCAACTGTTTTACTAAAAAGTCATCTTTTCTAGTTAAACATTTTTTGTTGTTGAAAGTTAATTACTTTGGCTGAAAAGTCTACTATTATATTTTTGGTTTAGAATGCACTCCTTTTGATTCAAAATACTACTATTTTGCTGAAAATTTAATTATTTTGTTGAAAATCCAACTATTTTGTTGAGAAGTCATCTTTTTGGGTCGAAAATCCAACTATTTTGTTAAAAAGTCATCTTTTTTGGCTCAACTGCTTTTTTGTTTGAAAGTTAATTATTTTTGTTTAAAAAGTCTTCTATTACATTTTTGGTTCAAAATTCACCTCTTTCGGTCAAAAATTCTACTATTTGTTTAAAAATATAATTATTTTGTTGAAAATTCAACTATTTTGTGATGAAGTCATCTTTTTTGGTTTAAGTTTTGTTGTTGTCAGAAGTTCACTCTTTTTATTTGAAAAGTCTACTATTTATATCTTTGGTTCAGAATTAGTCTCTTCGGTTTAAGAAATCTACTATTTGGTTAAAAATTTAATTATTTTGTTGAGAATTTTGTTTTGTTGAACATTCGTCTTTTTGGATAGAAAATTCATCCTTTTGGATTGAAAATTTATATTTTGGTAGAAAATTCATCTTTTTGTGTGGAAAATTCATCATTTTCAGTTGAAAATTCAACTGGTTTCTAAATGATTCGTCTTTTTGGATTGAAAATCCCTCTGTTTGGTTGAAAATTCATATTTGTCAAAAAGGAATTTTCTTCTTGAAAATTCATCGTTTCCGGTTGAGTAGTCAAATGGTTTCTAAAACATTCGACTTTTTAGCTAGAAAATTCATATGTTTTGTTGAAAATTCATTTTTTCTATTGAAAATTTTACTATTTTTTTGAAAATGCAATAAATTTCGATTTGAAATTTTAGGAATACGGTATCATTAATTAATTCAACATTAATTATATAATAATTAATAATCAACATTAATGTTATTTAAAAGAATTTATTCCCCTATTGTCTTAACAAATCACTCTATTTCCTCTGTTTTGAGAGAATTTTTGGCTGTGAAGTCTGGAATTTGTTAATATTCTTTTTTTTAATCTAAAAGAAAGATTGATTGCTCTGGGAAATGGAAAAAAGTAATTTGTTTTCTCTCGGGAAGTTTCGAAAGAAAAATCTCTTCGCGATCTAGTTGTCGAACAATAACGACACTCGTTTATATACGATAATTACTACATTGTGCGACAACAAGAGCGAGAAAAAATACAAGGTTTCTCTTCCTGCAGTAATTCGCACAGAAGACAACTGCTTCGACTAAATTATTCTGACACTATATTCCAGACATGTAAATTCAGCTCGCGTCAGTAAATGATTTACGATAATCGTTAGAGTATGCTAGTGTCTAACGACTCGTCATTATTTTACGTTCAAACGGAGAAAGCAGATATGTATTGTTTTTTCGATTAACTTGCATTAATTGCATTATTTCCTCTCCTATATGGGCGAAAATCAAAAAGTTGGAATAGGGTCATCCACAACAGTTTTTTGCCTTATAGTTAAGTTTTTTTATAAACTTTAATTCTCAAAAAATTTAAATGTAGGGAAACCACCCTACAGTAGATAATGATTTACAGTAGATAATCTTAATTAACTGGAAAACTGACAAAAAATGTTCATTACTTTTGTTAGTATAACGTTTCAGCAAGGATACTGTATCTTCTGACGAAGTTTCATTTAAATTTTATAATTAATTAATGAGTGAGAGCAACAAATTTATTTTTAACATGAAAACAAAATTTTTACCTCTTCTTTATTCATACTTTTTAACTTAATGAAACATTTTTATGACATGTTTATAGATTAGAATCAAAGCTTGAAGTTTAATGAACAATATTTATTAATACAAAGTGTTCTTTCCTTAATATTTATACATGTTTAAGGACTTTTTATTGGATATTACATTTTCCAACAGTAGATAATCGGAAAATTACAAAAAATGTCTCTGTCAAAATTGGCAGCTCTGCGACTGTCTCGCAGTTGTTTTAAGTTAAAGGTTGTGTTTGTTTATTTTGATTCGTGAAGTTTTTAAATTCAAGTTATTGTAAATAATAAACTAAGAAATTAGTGTAAATTTGATTCGTGAAGTTTTTTAATTCAAATTATTGTAAATAATAAACTAAGAAAATAGTGTAAATTATTAGTTATTAAAAAGCTCATATTGTGTTTTAAGGAGATTTTCGGAAAATATATCATTTTTAGGATTAGGGTATTTAAAAAAGCTGCACTTTTCTGTCATCGCAAGTCAGGTTAAATTGTATGAAGATTAAACGTCTTGTACCAATCGTAGCAGTCTTACGAAATATCAGAGATAAAAAAAATGTTAGTAATTTAAACTTTTGCGTTTTTTGTAAAATAATCAAAGTTTCAACTATTATTTACTCAATAAATTGATTTTAATTGTAAGTATACTAATGATAAATTATAATTATCCAGAATTGAGTATTCTGACTTGCCCAGGAGCAATACCAGAAACGATTATCTATTGATGGACAAAGGTGTCATAATCGTACCCTTGACCAGGTCTAATAAAAATTTTTAATGCAGCTAATTAATTAATTTCGTGTTATTCTTTTCTACAAGAATATACAATTGAATGTGTAAGCTTTATTTAACAATGATCATCTTTCTTTATTTTTGGAAACTGATGCAGTTAAATGCTGTTGAATTTTTTCCTATCTACTGTAGGGTGATTTCCCCTACCGGAATAGATTAAATAAATATTATAAATAAATAATAAATTAAATCAACCGGAAATGACGATTTTTTAAACGAAACATGTGGCGCCCTCGTGCCTTGAAACACGTGATGTGACGTCACACGCCTTCAAAACCGAAGAAAATACATTGTCAGTTTGATAAAAAACAATGCAAATAATTAATCATCAACGTTTTTTAGCTAAAAGGGTTTATTTTTAGGGAGTATCAGTATGCCTGGATACATTCAAGCCAATTCTGACAATTTGCCAAAAGTGAGTAGACTTATGGCAAGTGATTTTTTTGCGAATTGCTCCAATTTCAGTGTTGCTGAGACTCGAGGAGTAAAAGCGAAAAAGTAAATAGGTTAAATTTTGCAATCAATGAAATATAAGAATTAAATATACAATCGCTCTTTATCGTGAAGACTCTTATTTAAAACTAACATCATGATTCCAAATTAAAAAAAATGTCTACTTTTTATAATATTTGTTGCATAAATAAACGTTTTGATTTTGAGGTTAGAGCTCACATACATCCCGGTATCTTATATATAAAACACCGTTGAATATCAATGAATTACGGGTTTTATGTTATCAAAAAAGCATATTATATATTTTTTTATTCAAAATAAAAATATTTACATATGTTGGAATTATCTTCGCAAGTTGAAATTAAAGATATTGTAGACGTCATATGCCGAACAATCTTCTACCATTTTTTTCAGTCCTCACCTTTGGGTATAAATATAAATAATTTTCCTGGATTTTTGACAGAGGTATTCTTACATTTAGGTGCAAAACACCAATGGCAGCAGTCTGCACTATTTTCTTTCCATTTTTATGAAAAAACGTGAATCCTCCGGCTTATTTACAATCTTTTGAAGGCCTGTGACGTCACATAAAGATGGCGGAATGGGCGCGACAGAAATAGGAATTTGAAATGTGTACAAATTTTTATTTTTCAAATAAAAATTTGAAAAAAGGTTTTTTTTTACACTATAGTGGTATTATTAGTGATTTTAGAGCAAATACTTTAATATTAAAAAATAAAAATAAAATAGTGGATGACCCTATTATTCAATTAATTTTTTTTTTAGTAAATGTATTTCAGAACAACATCAAATCCTTTTTTTCTATTCAAATTAATCACAACCATATCTAATAAAATTGGTGGAACGAAATTCTCAAAAATCTTGCAGCACTCATTGTTGTTGAATGCCTAATTGGATGCATGCTGCGTGAATATGAATGTAAGTGGCTGTTTTCAGTTTATTCTTTTAAATTTTCTGGAATTTTGTAAATCGCGATTTGCAAATGCGGAATTTTAATTCTAAAAATTTATTTATAAAAGAGAAAATTTAAATGGCAAACGGTTCTTTAATAATAAAGGCAACAATTCTGTTCTTAACTTTTTTTGACCGAATGTTTCTAAACATTATTGTTAAAAGAGAAAATTCTAATAATAATTTTTTTCAATATTGGGAAATAATTCTGTTCTTAAGATTTTGCTACCTTACTATTATTTGTAAACTTTCTCGCACTTTCAAAGAGATGAGAAAAATGAGATTGTGAACAAAAACTTAAAATATCTTAATTTACGAAGAGTATTCAGTATACACTGTCGGTGTCGGTAACAAAAAATTACCGGTACCGACAATAAGACTTCTGGGAAAATTTTTAATGATTTCGGTTTTATTTCAGATGATTAATTTTAAGCTTTGAAGAATTAAAAATATGTTGAAAAAGAATCTGGAAAATTTTAAGAATTTATTTATTTTTTCATGATTTAAAATTTTTTTAGGAAGAATTTGAATTATTTCAAAAAATATTTCAAAGTTTTAGAAGTTTTCAAAAGATTCAAAAATAATTTTAAATTTGAAAAGATACAAAATTTTTGAAAGAAAATGTAAATTTTTACTCTTTCTTGAGTGAAAGTCTTTTTTGGTGAGAAATGCAACTGTTTGATTTAATTTTTTTTTTTTTTTGAGATTTCAACTATTTTGATGAAAATTTGTCTTTTAGGGTGAATTAAACTCTTTTTGATTTGAAATTAATATCTTGTTTAATTTTAATATCAACTATTATATATTTTTCGTTGAGAAATCATCTTTTTCTCGATTTTTTATGATTGAAAATTCATTTCCTAAATTGAAAATTCAACTATTTAGTTGAAAATTTATCTATTTTGTTGGAAATGCAATATTTTTACTTTAAATATTAGGAATTTTAAGGTTTTAAATTTGAATTTAACATTACTACCTATATTAATTTTATTTGAAGAATTTATTCCCCTATTTTCGTGAAAAATCTCCTTTAAAAGCGTCTTGTAACTGAGAACTTAGAACCTAAAAAATCTTTTTAATTGTTAGGAATGTTTAAAACACTTTGTATTCATCATTTGAGTTGAAAATTCATCACATCTTGATTACAAATTTACCTATTTTGTTGAAATTTTTATTTTATTTTGTTATAATGTTATAATGTTATAATATATAATGTTATAATGTTATATGGCCAACGGCCATACCACGCTGAAAACCCCAGTTCTCGTCAGATCACTGAAAGTTAAGCAGCGTTGGACGCGGTTAGTACTTGGATGGGTGACCATTCAAGAATACTGACATGAGTGCTGTTGGCACATCGTGGGTGTGGTGAGCCCACACTTGTAGTTATTTATAACTACAAGAAAAACCTAGAAACATTACCCGAATCGGGTAGTGTCACGCCTACCCTGAAAGGGAAATGGTTTAATGGTATATAAATTAATTTTTTAACTGAAAACTTAACTATTCCATTATTGACTGAAAATTTACCCTTTTTAGTTTAATATTTATTTGGTTGAAAATTCATCTTTTTTGGTAGGAAATTTATCTCCTTGATCGAAAATTGTTTCTTTTTTCGTTGAAAATTATTTTCTTTAATTAAAAATTTAACGATTCCATTTTTTATTTTAAATCATTTTTTGATAGTTAAAAATCAACTTTTTGGTAGAAAATTAATCTGCTTGGTTGAAAATTCATCTGTTTGGTGAAAAATGGAACTATTTGGTTCAAATTTTTTTTGTAAAAACTTAATTTTTTAATTAAAAATATAATCATTCCATTTTTGAACATTGATTTTTTTAGTTGAAAATTCAACTACTTGGTTGAAAATCTGCCCTTTTCGCTAAAAAATTAATCTTTTCGGTTGAATCTATTTGGTTAAAAATTCAAGTATTTGATTGTCAATTAACTTTTTTTGTTGACAGGTGTTTTGTTAACAATTCGTCGTGTTTGATAGAAAATTAATCTTCTTGGTTGAATATTTATTCTGTTGTTGTTGAAAATTCAACTACATGGTTGAAAGTTGAACTTCTTTGTTAAAACTTAATTTTTACATTCTCATTCTAATGAGAAGGTATTGGTTTTATGTAAAATTTGACATAGTCGGTTTTCATCAAATCTCCACGTTTTGAGACCCCCTGAGCTAGAAAAAACGATTTTTACCAAGGTGTCTGTCTGTCTGTAGTCTGTCTGTCTGTAGCCACGATAACTTTCGAAAAAATGATCAGATTTGATTGAGCTTTGGCACACTTTTTTATGGCCGAAAAATAGAGAACGAGTTCGTTAACCAGCTATTTTGGATGAAAATCCAAAAAGTGAGCACATTTTGAAAATTTTTGAGACCACTTTTTTGAAGGTTTGAAAATTCTATGTACGGTTATTAGTAGTACGCAAAATGACGAACAAAATATTCTTATGACTTTTCGTGATAAAAAAAAAATTACTGGAGTTATAGCATTTTCAAAATTCCAAAAAACAAACGAAAATGAACATTTTAAGCCGAAAAACGCACGATATGAAAAAAAGTCTTGAGGAGAAAAACGTTGATTCCTGAACGCCCTATAATATTTTCATAACAACTTTTTGAATTTTTTGAAAAATAAAAAATTCAAATTTTGATCGCACAAAAAATTAATGAAAAATCAAAAAAGCCATTTTGCTGCCAAGCTATGCAAGATACCAGAAAAGATCATCTCACCAAAATTGTGCACCTAAAAAAGATCTACAAATTTCTTATCATTCACTTTTTGATATGACGCGTAGTTTTTGTTTTATTCGTAAAAAACAGCATTGAAAATAGAAAAATCAAATTTTCAGACGAATATTACCAGCTACGAAAAAATGACCGAAACAAAATTTGTTCATCCAAGGAAGAGGTACAAATGTATTGTGACTCATGTTTCGATAGGATGCGTGGTTTTTGTTTTATTCGTGAAAATAACATTGACAGTAAAAAAAATCAAATTTTTGAAAAAACAATGCAAGGTACGAAAACATATAAATAAACAAAAATTGTGCATTCAAAAAAGACTTACAAACCCGTAATCAATTTTTGTGGTAAGAATATATTCAAAATGAAAAAATTAACTTTTTTGATAAACGGCACAAGCTAAAATAAAATGTTAGCTAATAAAATTTGTCGCCAGAATTATATCATTATCTTTTCATTTGAAATCAAATACAAATTTAGTAATTTGTATATGAAGAACATATAACACGAAGCACAAAGTGCGCGCTCAGTGTATTTACCAAATCGCACGCCGTAAGTGCGCTCAAACTTTTTTGTTTCTATCATACGGTTCAAATGATTTTCAAATCAAATATCGAGCGCGAGTGTCTGGATGAGAATGTGTTCCATAAGGTCGATAGAACCTTGAGTAAATAAAGTTCCTTTTCAGTCTAAAATAAAAACAAATTTAACAATCACTTAATATGTAGGGGTTTTGATAATTTTATAATATTTGCAAACAAACTTTTTCTTTTCATCGAAGTCGAACACGAAGTTCAAAAATCTAGAGGAGCCGAGCGTAAAGCGCGAGATCTAACAATCGCGCGCCCTAGGCGCGCTCAAACTTGCGAGCGAAGCGAGACGCGCGCCAGGAGAATGTGCCCGCGAAGCGGGCAGATTTTTTTTTTTGAATTCAAATACTTTCGATTTAAAATTAAAATCTTTTTTGGTTGATATATCAACTATTACATTTTTGTTGAAAATTTATCTCTTTGGTTGAAAATTTAACTATTTTTTGTAGTAAAACATTAATTTTTTTAATTGATAGTGTAAATATTCCATTTTTGGTTAAAAATTGATCTTCTTAGATGAGAATTCATCTGTTTGGTTGAAAATTTATGTAGTTTTTTGAAAATCTGTCTTTTTCGGTAGAAAATTAATCTTCTTTGTTAAAGTTCATGTCTTTGGTTGAAAATTCAACTATTTGGTTGAAACTTAATCTATTTTGCTGAAAATGAAACAATAGATTAAAAAGTATCCTTTTCGGTTGAGGATTCAAATATTTGGTTGAAAATTCATCTTTTTTGGTTGAATTCAACTGCTTTTGATTTAAAATTAAAATCTTCTTTGTTTGAAATTTCAACTGTTATATTTTTCGTTAAGAATTTATCTCTTTTCGTTAAAAATGTAACTGTTTTGTTGAAAATTCGTTCTTCTTGGCTGGGAAATTAATTTTTTAACTGAAAATTCAACTATTCAATTTTTGTTGGAAAATTTATATTTTTTAGTTGAATATTCAACTATTTGATTGAAAATTTATATTTTTTAGTTGAAAATTTATGTATTTTGTTAAAAATGCGTCTTTTTCGGTAGAAAATTAATCTTCTTAGTTGATAATTCATCTTTTTGATTGAAAATTTAATTATTTGGTTAAAAGTTCATATATATTGTTGAAAATTGAACAGTTTGGTTGAAAAGTAATCTTAGGTAATCCAGGGTAATTCATCTCCGCTGAACCGCATTTTTAGAGGTTGTTTCGCGCTCGAGAAAAATTTAAAATGGTCAGGGGAAATGAAAAATTGTTCAGGGAAAAGTCAGGAAATTTCGAAATTAGGATTTTGTAGCAACCCTCATTGTATTTTTTTGTCAGAAGTTTTCTTTGTTTTAAAATTTTCTTCAGTCTTACAGATAGGTACTTATGTATCGTGTTTATGGCAGTTAGAGGATTAAAAAAGACTGGAAGTTATGATTATGGTTTCATATCATCAATTTTCTATGCATGGAAGTAATATGCTCGGCCAATGAGCAGATAAAGTAGGATAAGGCTCTAAAGAATACATTATCCAGGTTAATACCACTCGGTTACAGAACCGAGTTATCTCGTAGAAAGTGTATGTGCAGGCAGTCGACTATCGCACGATCTTCAATTCACTACTCGACCTTCTCATATGCAGCGAACTGTGTATCCCAAGGAGCCCTAATCTTCTTAATTGCTCTTTACATTTCGCTTTTTCACTAATTTTAAAACATTCACTGGAGCAGCCACTTGCCATTTGATGAATCCTTTCCTGTTTGTCGACTTTCATTCATAATTCACAGGAATGAATTTATATCCTAAAAAACCAGAAATCTCGCAGATTTAGATTACATTCTTCTTGGATGAGGAAACCTAGTTTCTTTGGAAAATTTTCATTGATGCCAGACTTCACACTCTTTCCCATATTTCCCCTGTTTTCAAGAAACTTCTGCGAACTCAGTTAATATAGAACCTACTAATAAAATCCAACTATTTTTCGTTGAAAGGAAATTCCCTAATTTTTTGGTTCAGCATTCATCTCCTTTCTTTAAAATTTAAATTTTTGATAGAAGATTGAACTATTTCGTCAAAAATTCACTTTTTTGTTTGAAAATTGATTACTACTTCATTTAAAATCATGTATTTTGTTGAAAATTCATCTTTTTGGTAGAAAAATAATCTTGTTGATTGAAAATTCAATTAATTGGTTGAAAGTTGAACTACTTTGTTAAAAATTTCTCTATTTGGTTCAAAATTCGTTTTTTCTTTTTTTGCTGAAAATCAATTTTTTACATTCTCATTCATGAGAGTGTAATGTAATCGTCCAAATTTTCGATCTCTAGTTGTTAACGGATCTTTACGTTTCTGCACTCACAGAGTCCAAAAAACATAAAATTTTGTCGCTGTCTGTCTGTCTGTATGGTTACCTGAAAGTTGTAGCCACGCTCACTTTTGAAGGATTCGTCCAATCGAGTCAGCGTTTAATAATCTTTTTTAGGTTCCCAAAATAAAGGTCAAGTTCGTCAACCAGATATTTTCGAGCAAAATAAAAAATTTAGAGCAATTTCAAAATTTGCAAAAAAATTTTGTTAAGAGTTTTAGAAATGTTCGAAAAATTGTCTAGTACATGACAAGAAGACTTGCAGTTTATCCTTATGACATTTTTAATTTTGATAAAAATAAAAAAAAGTTATACGATTTTCAAAAAATAGAAAAAAAATATTTTTCTGACAGATTAAGAAATTTTAATGGAAAATTTTTACTAGATATAAAATATTTTTTAAACTATTCTAATGAAATTTTTCGATTAGACCAGAATTCAAAACGTTAGAGAATTTTCAATATTTGAAACAAAATTTTTTTAAGAGTTTTAGAAATTTTTGTCAAAGTTTCTGGTACATGACAAAAAGACTTGCAAATTTTCTTATGGTATTTTTAACTCCGATAAAAATTAAAAATGTTATATGCGTTTCAACATGAAAAATAGAAAAAATGGTTTTTCTGATATATAAAGAAATTTTAATCAAAATTTTTGATAGATATCAAATATATTTCGAAACTATCCTAATTAAATTTTTGGGATGGAGTTCCGAATAGCGTAAACCGCCGATTTTGTTGAGACACCGTATACTTGTGTATTTTGACGCGCTGATTACGAAAATGATAGTGAAAATGTGCGGAAATTTGATTTTCACGGTGAAACCATGAAAAAACCATAAAAATCACGATTTTTTGCGATTATCTCAGCTAGTATGCAAAATAAAAAAAAATGTTTCAAACAAAAGTTGTAGACATAATTAAAATACACATTTTTTGTTTAAAACATTTTTTTCTGCGAGTGATAGTTTTCGAGAAAATCAAGTATATCGATTTTCATTTTTAAAAAACCCATATACCACGGGTGTTCGGTTAAATTGCAGAATAGGGGCGTCACCTCTGTTTTGGCTGCAAAAAATTTTTTTTTGGGGAACCAAGTTATACAATCTTTAAATGAACTATTAATGAAGGGATTTGATAAGGCAGAAGTTGAAAATTATTGTTACTTTTCTTATAAAAACGAGTCAAATATGGGTGTCTCACGATATGGGAATATTTGTATTTACCTGATCGTTTAAAAGAAGGTCGTGTGTGGCCTTAGTTATTTTTTGTGCCTGTCACAGGGGTGCCTTCCCGCCCCCACAACACCTGGGAAAGGGAGTCGTGTGTGA
>CAKNYM010053500.1:1406831-1438610 GCA_932195095.1 Andricus curvator | reverse complement strand
TCGTGTGTGACATAAGTTATTTTTGTGACCTGTCACAGGGGTGCCTTTCCGTGGTGAGCGTAAGTAGGTACCAAACCGAAACCAATGGAGATACGATTGTAATCCTTATATCGTTCATTTCCTCGAAAACTATCACTCGCAGAAAAAAATGTTTCAACCAAAAAATGTGTATTTCAATTATGTCTACAACTTTTGTTTGTAATATTTTTTTTTATTTTGCATATTAGCTGAGATAATCGCAAAAAACCATGATTTTTATGGTTTTTTCATGGTTTCGCCATGAAAATCAAATTTCCGCACATTTTCACTATCATTTTCGTAATCAGCGCGTCAAAATACATAAGTATACGGAGTCTCAAAAAAATCAGCGGTTTACGCTATTCGGAACTCCACCCAAAAATTAATCTTCTTGCTTGAAAATTCAACTACTTGGTTGAAATTTTGTCTCTTTCAACACTGAAATATCTTCCTTGGTTGAAAAATCAATTCTGTTGTTGAAAATTCGTATTTTTGGTTTGAAAATTCATCTCTTTTAGTAGAAATTTGATCTTTTTCGGTTAAAAATGCAACTTTGTGTGTAAAAACTAATATGTTTTCGTTGAGAATTCATTTTTTTGATTAAATTTAACTACATGTTGAAAGTTAAACTTCTGTGTTAAAAATTCATTTTTTTTGTTGTGGAAAATTCGTTATGTTTGTTGGAAAATTCGACTATTTGGTTGAAAATGCAACTGCTTGGTTAGCAATTTATCTGTTTTGGCTGAGGATTCAATAATTTGGTTAAAAATTGGTATTGTTCAGCAAAAATTACAATTTGAACAAGATTTGAAATTTGTGTACAATTTTAGCTTATGCTCGGGTTTTGTTTTTACTGGAAATCGATATGGATTTCAAAGAAGTTAGAAAACTTTCGAACAATTTTTTGTTATGTTAACATATTTCATGGGAAATCAGTGATTTTAAACAAACAAACAAAACATTAAGATTCAAAGAAGATTCAGTATTTAAAAAAAATGATATGTCAGTATTTTTCATCGACAATTTGTATTGTTGATAAAAAATCATTAGCTTTGAACAAATATTTACAATGTTTGAACGATAATATGTTATCTCAGCGCTTTTCACCGAAAATCTGTTATTTTAAACAAAAAATATTAGACTTGAAAAATAAAATTGACAATTTTGAACAATTTGAATTTGAATTTAAGATATAAATTTTCATTAAATTAAAAAAAATGTGTCCTTGTTTTTCTTTTCTATTATTTTGATTAACAGATATAATGAAATACAAAATTTTTGTATGAATAATCATTTTATATTTCAATCAAAAAAATGCTTGAGACAATAAAAAATTGCGCGCGCGTGTTTGTTTTCTAGTTAAATTAAATATTCTGAATATAGTTATGGCTGCTTACTGCGGTTGAAACCTATTGTACTATGCCTTTTTCTAATTTTAAAACCCCGGTGAAACAGAGGTCTATACATGGGTCACCCTCGCTGCTAAAGTATCATTTAAGTCCTTTAGTGGGTCCGTGAAAATTTTTCTTTTACTGAGGTGGGCTTCGAATGGCTGTATGAATTTAATCATAACCAGTGATAACCACGGTGGTATCCGACTTTATTAGAAGTACTCGCACTTGCCTGGAAGTTTGGCCAGGGGAGAAGAAACCTGCAGAAAACTACCTCCGGATTTCAGCCGGTTCTTCGACATTGAGTTTGAAGTAAAAAGAAAGAGTTAAAATAAATAAATTTCAGAGGAATAAATAAAACTACTTTATTTTACCTTTTGCGTATCTGAAAAATTCCAAGGGCATTTTAAGGAATGCAAATGTATTTGATAACAATCTAAGGTAAAAAAGAAGAGAATGCGCGAAGACTGAATAACTATTAAATTGCGTGAAAAAGCCTTGAGTTCCATACTTTCAGTTCTCATAATTATGAAACCATCTGCAAATTTCAAGAAAACTAGTCTTCCGTCTCGTGTAAAAACGGTAAAAAGACTTAGGATACCTACTTAACAAAATTTGAATAGATTCCTTAAATAAAGTTTGGGGTCTTTTTACTGAAGTTACTACAGATAAATTTTCGAAGAACCTAAAAGTAAATGCCTTGCACACTATTAAAAAGTCACAAAAATTATATAATTTTCTATTACCTGAGAACTCTTTTAAAATATTACACCAGGAACTTCAGAGCTTTCTGCATTCATAAGTAATGAGGGGAAAATATCTATAAATCAGAAATATTATAAATAATGTATGAAAAATAAATCATGTAAACTTTTGATACTGTTTTAAACTATCCTTACACCTTAGATTTAATCAAACTTTGAATTTTCTTGGTTTATTAAACTCTTTTTAGCATTTACATTCGCATTATGGTTTCCTAAATATTGCGATATGGGAAATAATTTCTGCTTTCAAAGGCCTTTCTTTTGCGGGATTTTGCTCATAAATTTATCATAGCTTTCGTGAATATTTTGGTAGGTATACAAAACTACTTTCTCCCGGTGTCTATAATTTTTTTTGTATCTCGTCTCGCGCATTTACACCATCTCGATAATAGTCCTTAGAAACCGGTGACTGTGCGTGCTCTTCACAAATAAATCGAAGAGAGGGAAATCTCAATTGGAACGTGAAGTTATTTCGATTTTATATTGTACCTCCTGAATGATCAACGGGTCTAGAATTTCGCTTGCATAAATAAATGAACAATCATTAGTTTAGGAGGCACTTTCTTATTCACCATCTAGGTTTTATTGTACATCCGGTTGGGAAACTGTGCTCCTTCAATGGTATGAATGCATTTCATTTTCATTTATTACTTTAAAATTATTTTTATAATTCATACAATTTATTATTTATATTAAAAGTCAAATGAATTATTCATCTTTTAAGAATTGAATTCGCTTTCAAGGTTGTAATTCAACCAGAAAATATAGCGCGCGCTACGCTCTTATTACACGTTCCTTATTTTGATTGCCTAATTATCAAATTAAAATATATGCTTCATTTTAAACTATATTAAAATAGTTACATGCGCTTTCATACAATTTGAATTTCATTTTAATTTTTATTCTAAACGGCTTACAGTAATTTCTATCTTTCATTTAAATATAAGCTTTTATCCCAGCAGGAATGTGAAGCAAAGAAAAAATTAATAAGTTAATGTGGGATTTTAAATCGAAATAAGACGTTCTTAAAAGATATTCTGGAATTGTGAGTCTTATTCATGTCTTTCATTTCCGACACTGATCCATTTTGAATATGTTTACAATTGAAAATTCGCAAACTTGTTTAGTTTTGAATGTTTATAGTTTAAAATCATAAGATTTTGAACATCTTTTTGAAATACGTCAATCTGGAAGATTTGCAATTGAAGTTTTTTGTTAGTTGTTCAATTTTGAAGATTTACAATTGAAAATGATTGAATTTTGAAAATATAGAAACAGAAATTATTCAATTTTCAAGATTTATATTTTGAAGATATGTAAATCATTTGCAACATTTTTTTGGAATAGTTCAATTTTGAAGATTTATAGTGGAACATTCTTTAATCTTCAAGATTAGCAATATAAAATTCTTCAATTTTGAAAATTTATAATTTAAAAATCTTTAATTTGAAAGATGCATAAATATTTTTAAATTTGTATGATTTTGGAAATCAAAAGTCATGTTTTCTATTCTAAATTGTTTTAATTGAAGAAATTTCGAATGTAAAGCATCAAAATTACAGAATTTTTAATCGTAAATCTTAAAACTCGCAACATTTTTTAAATTAAAAACTCTTCAATTTAAAAAATTTATTATTTAAAGTTGTAGAGCTTTGATAATTCATCAATTTAAACGATTCGCAGTTTGAAATTCTTCAATTTTAAAGATGTATAAGTAAAAATTCCTTAATTATTATGATTTTAAAGATCAAAAGTCAAGAGTTGAATTTTTAAGATTTACAATTAATAATTCTTTAATTTTCACGATTTGCAATAAAATTCTTCAATTTTTAAGATTTCCAATTGAAAACTTAAATTTTAAAGATGTATAAATAAAAATTTCCTAATTTTGATGATTTTGAAGATCAAAAGTTTATAGTTTTGTATTCTAAATGTTTAAGCTTGATGAAATTCCAAATGTAAATCATCAAAATTACAGAATTTTTAATTGGAGAACTTAAAACTTTCATAATTTTTAATTTTAAATTTTCAAAATTAAAAACTCTTAAATTTTAAAGATTTACAATTCAAAGTTCTACAAGTTTTTCAGTTCTACAGTTGCACTCACTCTTCAATATGTAATGCGCATAATAGAAAATGATGCATTTTTGAATGATTTTTTTGGAATAGTTCAATTTTGAAGATTGAAAATTGAAATTTTTTAAAAAATTTTTATTCGAAGTAGGGAAAGTTAAACTGCGCTAAGTTAAATTTTTAAGCAATTGAGTTTTCTTCAATAAATTAATACTTCCTCGCTCTTTTACATCTTTTTCAGTGAAAAAATTAAAGTCTCGAAATTTTTACCATAAAATGTAGTATTTAAATGTATTCAAAGATTTAAAAACTTTAAAGAATTTAAACTAAATGAATAAATTATATTTGAAAAGTATTGAAAATTGGTGATATTATTATAAAAATTAAAAAAATGTATTAATACTACAAATGTTACTTTCTTCTGTTAAATAGTGTATACACTAATAAACTGTCGAACTGTTTGGTAGAAAAAAAATTAAGAGACAAAAGTACATGACAAGTGAATGAATGAATTTGAAGATTATTATATATAATTTTCCAATTTCAAGTGCCGGATAAATATTGGAAACACTAAGTAGTGTTTTGTAAATATCTCGGTAAATCCATAATTTTACATAATAATATTTTTATTTAGATTTAGATTAGGAAGTAAATTGATAAAAATAATTAATCTTTGACAAGGAAGTTAGTTTTGAACCACAAAGACTAACAAGAGGCGAATTTTGCTTTATTTTCAGGAAATAAAATGGGTTTCGACAAAATGTAACATGTCCCAAAGAAAGTGGTTCAGCAGATTTCTCAGTTTTTAGTATGTCGTTGCTCTTGAGTCTTGAGTCTTGATTCTTGACTGTCCTTCATAGCAGAAAGTTATTCCGCTTTGCAAATGAGAAAAGTGCACTTTCACACGTCGAATCTCTTCGCCACGATGCGATGATAGAACACATCAGAATGGTTCAGCTTCAGAGGAAGGAGAATCTTCTCTCTGAAATCATGACCTGTTCATTAGACAACTTCCTGCTTTAATACTACTTCTTTCCTTTTCTTTATTTTCTCTTTAAGATATTTTTACTTCATATTTAAATTTTATTATGTGCGACATATTTTAGACAAATAACTTTTATTTTTTAATAGGATCTTTGCATACCTATAAAAGAACAATATTATTGTTAAAAAAAAGAGTTTACACCTTGTTCCTGAATAAGGGGACCCGCAAGTGAAATTTTCTATTTTGCTACTATTTCGAAAAAAATGACAATAAAGACACTATTTTCTCACAATTGTCCGCAAATTCCACTATTTCTCTACTTTTCCTTGAAACATATTGTTTGAACATCTTCGCACAACAAACCGAAAAATGGTCTCAATGGCTGTTTTGGGGATGTGTATAAATTGCGTGAAGTTTTTTTCTGTAATTTTAAACCATGTACACGGAAAAAATTTATCCGTAAAAAAGTCACGAACTAGTAGCTAGGTCTCGGATATGAAAAAGATTCATCGGATATTTATGTATTTTCGTAAATAACCTGCGAACTTTGAGAAAGATTGACGAACTCGATGTGAAAATTCCAAAAACGGTTCATCACTTTTTTTTACGTGAATAATTACAAAAATATCACGAGTGATTGGGAAAAGATTCTCAGAGCGCTCACGATCTTGCCCGACAAATCTGGGAACTCGAAACTAGGTTCCCCTGTACGTGGCCCACACACACACTCTCTCAAACGCGCGGTGCGTGTGTGCTCTCGTATGTGGGCCTCGAGCTCGTCGGATGAGTGGCTAGAAGTTTTATAATACCTATTTTGTTTGGCCTCGATGGCTGCGCGTGTTTACGCACTCCTGGTTTATGTTTAGAAACTGGTGAGTCAGCAGTCTTTGAGGTTCAAATCTTCTGAGTTGCGAATTTATAAATTAATATAAAATTAAATCGCACAAATAAAATTTTTCCTCTTTTTATTTCAGTCTGAAATTTTCAGGAACTGTTCGTAGGAAATTCGAACTGTTCGTAAGAAACTTCGAAATTTATCCATATACATATTTCTCATAGAAATAAGGATTTAATGTTTCATTGTTTTATTTCGTATCCGAGACCTAGCTACAAGTTCGTGACTTCTTCACGGATAAATTTTTTCCGTGTACCCCCTTTTGTTAGAGTCCATAAGTTTTGACCCCCCCCCCTCACTTCCCGTGGTAAATCGTACTATTTATGAATTAACAAAGTAGTTCAACTTTCAACCAAGGACACATTTGAAACAATAGTTTAATCCTAAACCAAAGCAGATTAATTTTCAACCGAACAGTTACATTTTTATCCAAAAGATGAGCTTTGTACAAAATGGTAGAATTTTTAATACAGAAGATTAATTTTCTACTAGAAAAAACATATTTTTGAGAAAATACATACATTTTTAACCAAATAGTTGAATTTTCAACCAGGAATATTAATTTTCTACCAAAAAAGATGAATTTTCAACCAAATAGTTGAATATTTAGTCTAAAAAGGATAACTTTTTAACCAAAAATGAATTAATGAATTTTCATTGAAAAACAATAATTTTTAATTTAGAAAAGCGAGTTTTTTACAAAACAGTTGAATTTTCTACCAAATAGTTAAATTTTCTACCAAGGGGCTCTTCAAGTATTACGTAATACGTTTTTCTTTTGCTTATATCAAAAGCCAAAAGGACGAATTTTCCACAAAACAGTCGAATTTTCAACCAGAAAGTTTGAATTTTTAACAAAAAAAGTTGATTTTTCTACCAAATTGTTGAATTTTCATGCCAAAATGATGAATTTTCTACAAAACAGTTCAATTTTCAACCCAAAAATATAACTTTTCAACAAGAAAGTTAATTTTTAAACAAACAGTTGAATTTTCAACTAAAATTATGAATCATAAACCACTCAAAAGAGTACGCAATTTATGCATTCCCCCAAATATGCACGTGCTTTCAGGTTTTCTTGTGAATGTGAAATACTATTATATAACAAAAAATATAAATAAAATGGAATTTATCAGCTTTTTACAGTGAAGTCTCGCTAATTTTAAATCTCGCTAATTTTAGGTCTCGCTAATTTTATGTCTCGCTAGTTTCAAGTCCCCCGTACACGGTTATTTTAAGTGGCGCTGTTCAGGCAACCTCCCACCATGGTCCCTGTACGCTCTCCTCCGCGTCAGTGGCTGACCAATTAAAAAAATAGGCCCGAAGAGTGGGAAGCCCTCGTTGGTTTGAATTGAGTATTTTAGCATGACGTCATGGGAATGTAGACAACTTTTCCGAGAAAATATTCTAAACGCAAAAGTAAGTCATAAATATACGAATAGCAATATTTCTCAAGTGTAAAATATAGCTTGTATTTCGTCAGACTGAAATACATTTATAACTTACCTTTACGTTTAAAATATTTTCTCCAAAAAGTCGTATGCAGTTGCAGTTCCATGTGGTAACCTTCCTGACGGCTGACATTTCCACCTATCCTAGCATGATACACTTGAAAAATATAATTATATTCAGACCTTTATAACTTACTTTTGCGTTTAGAATATTTTCTCCAAAAAGTTGTTTGCACTCCTATGTCAAGAACTGTGCTAACCTTCTTGACATTTCCACCTATCCTAGCATGACCACGACGTCATGCTAGAAAACTCACTATTCCGCGAAATATTTGAGGCGTTTTTTGATTCTATTATATTGATTTTCAGTTGGAAAATTGTCGTACGTCAACAAAAACACTGGAAAAATACTGGCATGCATAAGGCGCAAAAGCGCTAACGGACCGCGACTTTTTCAACTGCCCAAATCAGGGCCTTCTGAACCGTTTCCAATTGGAATGCATAATATTGCGCAATCTCCGCATGTGAGTAACCGCGTACTTTGCATTTCCGCTACGCTTCTGGTATTTTTCAGGCAAGAGTCGCAACCGCCTCTCACCCCGCGCCCTGAGAAACTGTGTGAGCCAGAAGTTCTAGGAATTACTAAACCGCGAGTTACTACACTGAGAGTCGGATTTATTTATCAGTATCAATATTGATAGTATTTATTGATTTCAAATCGACGTCGCTTGACAAAAATAACTTGCAATTCGCGGCAGCCTTAAAATTATCAGGTCGTTACGTTTCGCGACGCTTAAAAGAATCGAGACTTTACTGTACACCAAACTCCCAGTTTAGTAACATAGTCGGGGGTTGCCTGTAAATAGGCTTGTTGCTAAATCGGGGGAATTGAAACGTAAACAGTCAGGGCTGCCTGAACCGTTTCCATTTGGAATGCATAATATTGCGCAATATACTCGACTGAGTACTCGCGCACTGCGGCCCTTCCGAGACGAGAGTCGCAACCGTCTCTCGCCCTGCGCGCTGAGAAACTGCGTGGGCCAGTAGCTCTAGGAATAAGGGTTACTGAAACGCGGCTCTGGTGTATATTCAATTGGAAAAGTTCCTTTAAATCGTGGGGGAGCCCCTCCCTTCCCCTTTCACATTCATTATCATATCATTAAGCCATATCCCTTTCGGGGTAAGCGTGACTCACTCGGTTCTAGCCGTGGATCAGGGAGTTTATATGAGAAAATTGATGAAGGGATTTTATAGATTAATCTAGAATGCCCGTGTTGTTTATTTGAATAATATGTTCGTTCCGCAACACTGCTCCGACCCAGGTCGCTGATCAATCTTTAGCAAGCATCCCAGGCGAAGAGCTTCACACAGTCATATGTGAAGTTCTCCACTTGGGCCTAATCCACATTGTCTAAGCCCTAATAAGGTCTTTCGTTTCAGGCATCATTCACTCTACCGACTCTGCTCATCATGCATTTTTTATAAAATATTTGTCATCACACTTTTCTGTCCTGGCATACCTCTTTAGCTTCCTTCACGTCCATGCATTTTCTCATGCAAGCTGTTGTGTTTCTATGGCTTTTTATATTTCACAATTCCTTGAAGAAAATTCACAATCGCTCCCTCCGAAAAATTTCTGGATCCGCCCTTGACGATGAGTGCGAGATTTTTGAGAATTTTGTTCCACCAATTTTATTGGATAGAAACGAAAATTAATGGAAACCATTTGAATATTAGGAAGGTATCTGAGATAAGAAAGATAGTAATTTGTACCATGTCATTCTAAAGTCAATTAAAATTTTGAAGTTGATTTGATAGAAACTTAATCACATAATTAAATTGCGTCTCATTACATATATCGAAAAATTGCGAACGCTGATCAATTTTTTGTTCGTTTCGAAATTCAATAATTAGCAATTGCGTTTACGGAAGTGGAGAGGCAGAAAGTCGCTTTGTAAGCACGTTTGAAGTTCCTTGTTTTAAAATGACAGCTGAAGGCCAGGTCGCTTAACTTTCAGTATATAAAACCACCACGCATATTCTTTCTGGGAGAAAGTTACCGGAACAATGAGAATCCTTTTGCTTCCAATTTCTTCTTTCTGGGTCAAGTTCCTCCCAAAATCAAACTTATTGAACTGACTCTTCCAGTTTCAAGTGACCGAATTCGTAGTCACGTTAATGGCCTTTTTTGAAAAGAGAGAGATTTTTGAAAGTTCAGCAATTTGGTTGAATGTTTTTCTTTCTTGACTGAAATATCTTTTTGGGTTGAAAATTCAACTAATTTATAGAAAACTCGACTTTTTTGGATGAATTCAACCGTTTTTAACGTAAGATTAAATCTTTTTTTGGTTAAAATATCAGTTATTACATTTTCCGTTAAGAATACATATTTTTGGTAAAAAATTTAACTATTTAGTTAAAAATTAATTTTTTTCTTGAAAATTTATATTTTCGGGTTAAAAATTTAACAATTTGATTGAATTTCTGTTCTTTTTTTATTGAAAATTCAACTCTATTCTTAAAAATTCGTCTTTGTGGTTTGAAAATTCATCTCTTTTAGTGAAAATTTAATCTTTTTTTGATGAATATTGAAATATTTAGGTCAAAAATGGACCTATTTTGTTGAAAATTCGTATTTTTGGATTGAAAATAAATTTTTTTTTGGAAAATTCATATTTTCGATTTGAGAAGTCATCTGTTTTGTATAAAATTCGTCTTTTTTTCTTGTAAGTTCAACAATTTATTCGAAAATCAACTTTTTTTGTTAAAAAATCGTATTTTGCGTTAAAATTCAATTTTTTTTAAATTCATATTTTTAAGCTGAAAAGTCAACTGTTTTGGATAAAATTCGTCTTTTTGGCTTAAAAATTCAACAATGTGGTCGAAAATCAACTTTTTTTTTTAGGTTTCAACTATTTGATTGAAAATTCGTATTTCTTGGATCAATGCTTTCATTTAAACATTTAAATCTTTCTTGGTTGAAATATCAACTATTACATTTTTTGTAAAGAATTAATCTTTTTGGCTGAATATGCATCTATTTTATTAAATAGTGAAGCAAGTCATGGAAATTAATTTTTTTGTTGAAAATTCAACTACTTGGTTTAAAATTCATCTAGTTTGTTGATAATACAATATTTTTACTTTAAATATTAGATATTGTGATTAAAGGAATTAATTTCCCCTATCATATAAAAATATAAAAATAATATAAAATATTTGAATTTGATATCATCAAAAAAAGTCTCTTTCAAAGCTCCTTTTTCTCTAATTGCTTGAATTTCTGTGTATGATTATTGAAAATTGAATCTAAACCTTGTAAAAAGGGGAAAAATTTGATCAAAATTCTCGATTGTACGTGTTTTAGAGAATTTTTCAAATGTATGGAGGGAAAAAGGAGATTAGGCAAAATAGGGACGGACTGAGATACCTGTAATATCAAAATTAAATCAAAATCCTAAATTCTTAGTATTTTTAAAAGAAGTTATGATATTATAATTGAATACAAAATTGAAATTGATAGAAATATAAAAATTAAATTATTGATTCATAGCATATTTCAAATGAATTCATTTATCGCTTCCTACTAAAGATAAATTATAAATTGATAGGTATCACTGATTATTCGAAAATGTGATGTAAATGATCCTGCTAATATTTTTGTTCTCCTTTTTTTTCAGCTGGGCAGTATCTACTGTAATGACACGACTGAATACAATCCCAAGTGAAGATGAGACGCAAATGATTCATGCCTTAATTCCATTATGGGACTTGTGCAATCATCAGGAAGGAAAGGTAAATTTTTTATAATTAATCGTAAATTTAAATATCCTTAATATTTGGAATTTTCAATTTACTCAATTAGTCATATTTATAATTTTCTATTTGTTTACAGATTACCACCGATTTTAATAAAAGTACTGATTGTTGTGAATGTTACTCAATGAGAGATTTTAAAGCAGGGGAGCAAATATTTATTTACTACGGTCCAAGAACGAATTCTGATTTCTTCGTTCATTCAGGCTTCGTTTATCCGGACAATAAACTAGTATGTAAAATCATTATTTTTAATGTAAGCAAATTAGATCAGGGTGTCTAGCGTTTTGGAAATCCTTGAAAACCTGGAAAAGTCCTTGAATTTTCTTTGACCTGGAAAAACCTGGAAAGGTCCTTGAATTTGGTCATCGTCCTGGAATTTTTATTCTCTTAAAGAAAAAATAGGTTTTTAAACTTGTTCTCTGCAGCACGAGAAGAGATTGCTGAACCCTTTTTTGGTAGTTTCATGTATATAATAATTAATAACTCTGACATTTTTCATTTTGATTTCTAATTTTTTGTTTTTTTGAAAGTAGAAAAACACACCTTTTTAACAATAGATTGTTAATTTTATCACGATGGAAAATCACGAAGCTAACATCGAAAATATTTTTGCTGTTAATATATTAAAAGTGCAATGAGCTTTTATTGATTAAAATTGGTTGAAATTTGACTGATTTATCCAGCACTATTTGCACAGGGTTGCGGTAGGTTTCTTATTGAAGATTTATCTTTTTAGTTGAAAATTCGTTTTTTTTGTTTGTTTGAAAATCAATTTTTTTAAATTGGAAATTTAACTATTCAAGTTGAAGATTCATCATTTTGGTTGAAAATTCATCTCATTGGTTGATAGTACTTTGTTGAAAACTCTTTTTTTTTTGTTAAAAAATTTACTTTTATAACTAAAAATGTGACTTAAATTTTTGGTTAAATTTTTTTTTCATGTTCATCTCTGGTTGAAAATTTAACTATTTTTTTAAACATTTTTTTAAATTGAAAATTTATCTTTTTTTTTTAATTCAACTATTTATTTAAAATTGCAGGTATTTTGATTAAAAAATGGCTTTTTTATAGAAAATTAATCTTCTTGGTTGCAAATTCGTTGTTTTGTTTCAGAATTCATTTTCGTAGATTGAAAATTCAACTATTTGGTTGAAAAATCAACTATTTTTTTGCAAATTTAATTATTTTGTTGAGATTCATTTTTTTGTATGAAATATCAACTGTTATATTTTTCGTTAAGAATTCACCCTTTTTTTTTAAAATTCAACTTTTGGTTTTGAAAATTCGACTATTTTTGGTTGAAGTTTAATATTTTATGTTTAAAAATTCGACTATTTGGTTGAAAATTCATCTTTGTATGTAGAAAATTGCAGTATTTTGTTAAAAATAGAAATTTAATTTTTTTCTTGAAAAATCATATCTTTGGTTAAAAATTTAACTGTTTCGTTAAAAAAAATTTTTATTAAAATTTATCTTGTTTATTTAAAAATTCAATTATTTACTTGAAAATTCATGTATTTATTTTAAAATCTATGTATTGTGTTAAAAAACGGTCTTTTTTGGTATTAAATTAATTTTCGTGTTTGAAAATTCGTCGTTTTGTTTGAGAATTCATTTTTGTGGGTTGAAAATTCATCTATTTGGTTGAAAAAACAACTATTTTGTTGAAAATTTAATTATTCGGTTGAAAATGTAACTTCTTGCTTGAAACTTTAATCATTTTGTTGAGATTTCTTTGCTTTGTTCGAAATATAAATGATTATATTTTTCGTTACGAATTCATCATTTTCTTGAAAATTCAACTATTTTTCGTTAAAGTTTAATTTTTTTGTTTCAAAATTCGACTATTGGGTTAAAAATTCATCTTTGCAGGTAGAAAATTCTAGTATTTGGTTAAAAATTAAACTATTTTTTTGAAAATTCAAGTATTTTATTAAAAAGTCATCTTTTTTGGTTGAAACCTATTGTTTTGTTGAACATTCGTCTATTTGGGCAGAAAATTCGACCTCTTGGATTAAAAATTCATTATTTTATGTTAAAAATTAAATTGTCTTCTAAAAAATTCAATTATTTGGTCAAAAATGCAACTTTTTTGGTTAAATTTTAGTCTTTTTTGTTTGAAAATTCTATTATTTGATTAAAAATTCACCTTTGCAGGTTGAAAATTAAATAATTTCGTTAAAAATTCAACTATTTTTTTGAAAATTAAACTATTTTGTTGAAGATAATCTTTTTTTCTCGAAAATTTAACTGTTTTGTTTAAAATCCGTCCTTTTGGATTGAAAATGCATCTTTTATTGGAGAAAAGTCAATTTTTTAAATTGAAATAACTAAATAAATTAAAAAATTGAAATTGTTTTATTTCGTTTATGAAAGATTCTATGTTAAGAATGTTACAAAATTAAAATTTTCGTCTTGTTGGTAAAGTTGCAAAAATCGGGAATAAATGAGAAACTTTGAAATATTTTCGATTGTAGCTTCGTTATTTTTCACCATGATATAATGAACAATCACCAAAAATGGGGTTTTGACCATAAAATCCGATTTTGGGGGTGTATGAGAAAATTCGCATATGAACTTTTTTATTTCCACTAGATCTACAATTTCTGCTATGTTTCGCGTGAAAAGTACTTTTTCACTGCAAAAAAAAGGTACCTGGACATTTTTTTTATCTTCGAAAATCTGGAAAAGTCCTAGACTTTTTTTTAAGAAACGTTAGACACCCTGATTAGATTAATAGGATAGATAATAATTGAATTTTTTTCAGGATGGCTTCAAACTCCGTCTTGGCATCAGTAAAGCTGATTCACTTCAGAAGGAAAGATTACAACTTTTGGAGAAGTTGGATTTGCCTTCTGTTGGGGAATTCCTTTTGAAACCAGGCCCTGAACCGATTTCGGATACATTGCTAGCTTTTCTTAGAGTTTTCAGTATGAGGAAAGCTGAGCTCGAACATTGGCTAGAATCCGATAAGGTTTTTGATTTAAAACATATAGACTGCGCTCTTGAGACTGTCGTCGAAGAAAATGTTAGGAAATTTCTGTTAGCTCGATTGAAACTTCTAATTGCGAATTATCCCACTTCTCAAGAGGTAAGAAATCAATTAGACAGCTTTTCTATTTTCTGGTCTGGTATTAACCTCCCTTTAAATTTTTTTTATTTTCTGCACGAATTTACATTTTGTTATTAATTCCATAAATTTAGAAGCTTCTTATTCATCAATGGATAAATATTTGCTTTTATTTCAGAGATTTTTTTCTACTATACGAAATTAAAATCCCGTACAATTTTAGATTCAGTATCTGTTCTGACTCTTTTAAAAATAGTCCAAGGTAGAAATTGTTCCAATTTAAGGTAGTTGTGTTGAAAATCAGATCTCTAGAATAAATAGATTTTCTATGATTTGAAGAATCAAAATAATATTACTAATGATATCATTTCAAATTTTGAATTTTTCTGACTACCGCTACTTATCAATTTTTAAAAAATTGTTAAATTTTAATAAATGATAGTCTTTTTTTCAGGGAAAATATTTTCTATAACTCTAGCGTTTCCAATTTTAAAAGTAAATTTTTCTATGGCTGAAATCGTTAAAGTAATTTTTAAAAAACTCATTTTTAAACAAATAACTATATTTGAAGATTATTGATTTATTTTCAAAATTGGAAACAGTAGAGTTGTGGGGCATGTTTTCCCCGAAAAGATAAGCCATGATTTATTAAAATTAAAACATTTTTAAAAAAATTGGTAAAAAGCGGCGGTAAGAAAAAATTTAATTACAAAAAATATTATTAAAATAATTATTTTTCGTAAGTTTTACATTTTTTCAGACACGATAATGTTATTTTTTTCTTAATATATTACTTATGATATCATTTCAATTCTGAAAAACATAGAAAATTTTGTTTTCCAGAGACATAATTTTTGGCACAACTTAGCAGTCATTCAAATTGAAAGCTTTTCAATGTACAAAAATAAAATTGATAAAATGGATAAACTTGAAGATCAGAAAATAATTAATTTTCTGGTAAACTTGAACTTTTAAAACGAATGCTAATTTAAAAGTTTTTCAATAAATATAGAAAAATTTCAGTTGAAAATTTTTGAAATTAAGTAAGGAATATTTTAAAGACTTCGAATCCTTGTTTGTTTGATTATAATTGTAAATAAAATATGACTTTCTGTACATTTTCCATATATTTTATTGAAAAATAATTTATAGGTGTGATTCTTATTTAAAAAAAAATTCGATTCGAAAATTTCTAAATTTAAGAATCTTAAAAATGTAAAGTGTTGTATTTTACAAAAAATTCAATTGGAAGGTCTTCAAGTTGAAAATAAATCAAATTTGAATGCTTTAATATAATTTGTATTGAATTATAATGAAAATTTAAAACTGAATATTCAAAGACTCATTAGGGAGCGTCAATTAATTACATAAGGCTTTTTTATTGGGGGGTGCCAAGCATTTCTTACGTAAGTTTCCTTTAATTATTTTTTTCTGTTTTTTTTCAAATAATAAATACTTTTCATCATCCTCTAATTTAATATTCTCGATCTTCGTTTTTTTTCTTCATTACTATGCGTGTATTTTGTTAAAGAAATTTTTTTTATTTAAATTGAATTATAAACACAGAAATATTAAGCATATTGTTCACTGCAAGATTCTATCAAATTAAATTTATAATGTTGACTGTTTTTTTAGAATTCGATATTGAAACTGAAAAATGCATTTTCACAAAACGAAATTCATTACTGTGAGTGTGTTAAAAAACTGGTGGCGTATGGGGAAAAATGCTAAAAACCATTATATTATAAACCTCTTAAAATTCTTTGAGATTCCGTAACATTTTTGTAATCCTCGAAATCGCTTGTAATCTTCAAAATCCCATGAAAAATTCCTTTATAATTCCTTAAAATCTATAATCCCTTCAAATCTTAGAAATACAATTAAAATTTCCGGACAACCTTCAAAGTCGTCCAGTCCAGGCTTTGGACTCACCACACTATTGACACTATTTTGCTACTATTTTGAAAAAATGGCTCAAAAGACACTATTTTCTAACAAATGTTACGTAATTTTTTCCGATTAAATTTTTTTTGTGAATTTATTTAGGGGTCATCCAATAATAATGTTAGACGATGGAAGAAGGGGGGGGGGGGATCTTAATGCTTTTTATGAACAAAATAGTAGAATCCTCAACCAAACCACATTAATTTTCAACAAAACAGTTGAATCTTCTACCAATAAGATGAATTTTGAACATAAAAGATGAATTTTCTACCAAAAAAATATGAATTCTCAACAAAATACATACATTTTTAATCAAATAGTTGAATTGTCAACCAAGAAGATTAATTTTCTTACAGAAAAGACGAATATTCAACAAAGTACATAAATTTTCATCTAAATAGTTTGAACAGTGGATGTGATTTTAGTCAAAATTTTATTTAAATGTTTTCTTGTTTATATTTTTTCGTTTCTAAACATTTTGAACTAAATAGTTGAATTTTTTAACTATAAATATCAATTTTTAACCAAAAATGGAATAGTTAAATTATTTCAGAGAATTAATTTTCAATACAAAAAACAAATTTGCTACAAAAAATTTTAATTTTGTACCAAATAGTTGAATTGTCTAACAAATTGTTAAATTTTGAAGCCAAAAAGACGAATTTTCTACAAAAAGTTAAATTTTTAACCAGTCAGTTGAATTTTTCACAAAATAGGTTAAATTTCAGTTAAAACATTATTTTTTAACCATAAAAAAAAACTAATTTTTATCTAAAATTGTGAATCTTCAATCAAAATTTGAAGAAAGTAGTTCAACTCTCAATCAAGAAGATTAATTTTTCTCCTAAAAAGATGAATTTTCAACAAAAAATGTAATAGTTGATATTTCAACAAAAAAGATTTTAATTTATAATAAAAAGAAGTTGGATTTGAATCTTCAACTAGAAGAGATTAATTGTTAATCAAAAAGGTAAACTTTCTACAGACAGAGTTGAATTTTCAAACCAAAAAGACGAATGTTCAACAAAATAGTTGAATTATTATCAACCAAAAAAAATTTTTAGTCAAGAAAGAGAAAAATTTAATTAAATTGTTGAGTTTTTAAGCCAAAAATATGAATTTTCAACAAAACGATAAAATAATTCAATTATGAACCAAATAATAAAATTTTTTACGAAAAAAGATAACTTCCTAAAAAAAATTTAATAGTAGACTTTTCAACGGAAAAGAATGAACAGTGAAGGCTGCGATAAATGATTAGGAATTTTTATAATTTAAAGACTAAATAATGACATTTTACATAAACATTGAAGTTAATTTTTTAATACTTTTAAAATATTAGGTCAGAAAACGGGAATTTTAGCTTAAAAAATAAAGTTAATTTTCCAATGCACACTTTTTTATTTCGGACTATACACTTTTAAATTAGGACTTCACATAAGTTTAATACTTGAAAAATGTTGACACTGTTTTTTCAAAGTGAGACTATTTACACTATTTATGATCTCTGAGATGAGTTCGAGGCATGTAGTTCGTTTCTTCAAACTCTTAAAATCTTTTGAAATCGATGAAACGTCTCGTAATCCTTTGGAATCGTGTAAAAGACCCTACGACTTTTGTGATCCCCTGAAATCTTTTGAAATCTCCTTTACAGTGAAAATAATTTATTTATTTGTTGATATATTAAGTAAAAAAATAAAATCTTACACTAGAAGGGGGCGGGGGGTCACAAAAATCTTACGAATCCTTACAACAGGGGGGTCTAAAATTTCAAAAATTATACTTGCGTAATAATGGACGTTCCCTCACCTTTTTAATAAGAAAATTAATATTACCCGATCTATTTTTTAAATAAATGTGAAGAATTATTCCTATTTGTCTGAAAAATTCTTAGCTACTACTTTCTTCCTTTATAAACTATTTATTAAACTGAAAGGAATCCAAACCCGGCCTTGATAATTTATTTAAAGATTATCTATTAAATATTCCCTTTTTCTTGATTGCAGGAAGACATCGAGATTCTGAAGTCAACTCTACCTCAATTGAAGAAACTAGCAATCCAATTGAGGCTAACAGAAAAGAGGATTCTTCAAAACGCTCTTGATTACGTTGAGCAGTGGATTAAAGCATAAAAATGCGATTAACAACTAACCAAATGTAATCAGTTTTACTATTCTCTGAAGTTTACGTGCCCAAAGAGTTTCAGTATCAAATCGCAGAATCTCCAGACCATTTTATTGAATAAACTGCAACTTACTCGATTTATACTCTTTTTTCTCAAACCTTGAGGATTAGATTGACAATGAAAACTGCATTCTAATAAAAAAAATAATTTAAATTTTCTGTAAGTTGTCAGGATTCATAAAGTGATCAATCGTTCAAAAATGAGAAACATGTGTTCGATTCCTATAATAATAAAAATCGTACAAATAACTATCTAGTTATTGAAATTCTTCCTTATGAAAAATATACTATTCAAATGAAAACAGCATATTTTCTTTATGATTAATAGTTTTTTTTCATAAGGTAGAATTAAGAATTATACTCAGTCTCTTCTCAGTCTTGTCGTCGGACAAAGATTGCCTTTAGTTTTTAAGAAAAGGCATTTAATGCCAGTGTCGATGCTTTCTATTCAGTCTTAATTGAAAAATAGATATATTTTTTATTTGCTTAATGTTCATCGATTTTCTTTGTGTGAATAGTTTTATTAGAAGTTTTTACAAAGTCTTTATAATCCATTAAAAAAAATCTGCTTCAGATTTCCGTAGATTGGATGAAATCCAATAATTAAGGGTTGTGCTTATGGTTTTCTCACGCTCTGTGTCGAGTTCCGACGTTCGCAATAACAGCTTTTTTAACTTTATAAAAAGTATAAGAAACCGGATATTTTTCTGCCTTGGAATTTTGTCATGCGTATCATATGTATTTATGCTATTTATAACGAATCTTTATTTTCGACGATTATTTAATGAAATTATATTTCTGTCACTTGCGGAAACTTTTGAAATTTGCGACGTTGTAAAATCATGCTATTATAGTTTAATAAAATGAAAAAGAAGAAAAATCGAAAAATATGTTTTCTGAGTTTCAGTGTAAATGGTTTCACCTCATACAAGAATTACGACAATTATTACAAGACTTGTAAAAGTCAAGGAATTTTTAAAAAGTTCTGAAAATTATGAGTCATGAAATTTTGAAAAAATTACTGGTATTTTTTTAGTTGCATCTTTTTTAGGATTGCTACAATGCCTAGAAAAGTCATGAAATAGTGTTAAAGTTCTGGAAAACTCATGGAATTATGAAAAAGTGATTGGAATTTGTTTAGTATCAGCTATTTCAAAGTCATAACAATTATCTTAGTACCTTACGGCCCATTTTTAATTTCATAATTCATACGAATTTATTTTTTAAATAATAAAAATAATATGAATATAAAATTAATATTGTAATGAGAAAAGTTACACATCAAAATTCTCCAACAAATTCACTGTTGAGGGTCAATATAATCTCCCAATAATCATTGATGAGACATGTTTAGAATTCAATAATTATTGTTAAAAGACCCTTTACATTTGCATTATTTTTTCAGTGTATCAGAAATTGTTGGTAAATTAGTCTACGATCAGCAGGTTTTGAAATTGAATTTAATGAGATTTTTTTTTTGTATTATTGAATGTATTTTTTTCAAAAGTAAACCTGGAAAAATCATAGAATTTTGAAACCAGACTTCTGTAGCAACCGTGCATTTAAAAGTCTTAATAATTATTTGAGTACTTCACGGCGAATTGATACGAATTTATTTTTTTACTAATAAAAATAATATGATTATAATTCCAGAATTGTCTTGTAACGTTTTTAATATAGAATCTTTTATAAGCGGAGTGAAACATTTTAAAATTAACTTTTTTCAACAATAAAAGATGAATATTCAATCCAAAAGGGCCCAAACAAAACAGTTGAATTTTCGAACAAAAAATATGCATTTTTAATAAAATAGTTGAATATTCAACGTACGAAACAAAACAAAATTATACTTCAACCAAATAATTGAATTTTTTAGAATACAGTGGAATTTATAACAAAAAGTATCATTTTTCTGTCCAAATATACAAATGTTTAACAAAACAGTTGAATTTTTAACCAAAGAAAGTAAGCTTTTAACAAAATACCTGAATTTTCAAAAAAATAATTAAATTTTCAACAAAATAGTTGAATTTTAAACTAACTACTGAAATTTTCAACCCACAAAGACGAATTCTCTAGCAAAAAAGACGAATTTTCAAACAAATAGTTGAATTTTCAACTAAAAGAGGTAAATTTTCAATCAAAATGGAAAAGTTAAATTTTCAATACAACAAATTAAATTTCAACAAGAAAAAAAGAATTTTTTAACAAAATAGTTAAATTTTCAACCAATAAATAATCTGCAACCAGAAAAATGAATTTTTAACAAAGTATTTCAACTTTTAACCAAATAAGGCAAAGTTTCAACCAAAAACAGTTGCATGTTCAGGCAAATAATTGATTTTTTTTTAGAATTTTCAACAAAAAAGGTAAATTTTCAATACAAAAGGACGAATTTTCTGTCCAAATAGATGAATGTTTAACAAAATAGTTGAATTTTTGACAAAAATAGATGACTTTTTATCAAAAAACCTGAATTTTCAACTAAATAGTTACATTTTTGAATAAATACTGAAATTTTCTATCTACAAAGATAAATTTGTAAAAGTTCAAACAAAAAAAGATTAAACTTCAACTAAAAACAATTGAATTTTCAACAAAACATGAATTCTCTACGAAAAACCAAATACTTGTATTGTCAACCTACAAAGATACTAGAAAAACAAATTTTCAATAGAATATATATGAATTTTCAACTAAAAAAGATAAATGTCAACCAAAATGGTTTCAGTAAATAATATTAATTAAAAAATAAATTGGCAACAAAATAGTTGAATTTTTAACCAAAATGATAATCTGTAACCGGAAAAATGAATTTTTAACATAGCAGTTCAACTTTTAACCAAATAAGACAAAGTTTTAACCAAAATTAATTTTCTACAAAACAGTTGAATTTGTAACCTGCAAACATTAATTTTTCAGCCAAAAAGACGAATTTTCAACAAAACAGTTCATTTTTCAATCAAAAAAGAGGAAATTTCGACTTGTAAGAAGATTAATTTTCTACCAAAAAAGGTGGATTTTCAACTAGAAATAATGAATTTTCAACCAAAAATGGAAGTTATATTTTCAGTTAAAAACATTAATTTTTAACAAAACAAAAATGAATTTTCTACAAAATAGTTTAATTTTCAACAAGATGAACCTTTAAATAAAAAAATAAGCGTTTAACAAAGGGGTTCAACTTTAACCAAGTAGTTGAATTTTCAATTAAAAATAATCAATTTTGAACCAAAAATGGAATAGCTACAGTTATATTTTCAGAAAAAAATTAATTTTCTCTAATTGAAAATGATTTTTCAACAAAGTAGTTAAACCTTCAACCAACGATATGAATTTTCAACTAAAATGATGAATCTTCAACCGGAATAGTTAAGTTTTCAGTTAATTGAATTTTCAACCTAAAAATGTGAATTCTCAACAAATAATGTAGCAGTAGATATTTCAACAAAAAAATATTTTAATTTGAAATTAAAAACAGTTGAATTCAACCAAATGATGACATTTTCATCTAAAAAATGTAATCGCCAGGAGAAAGCAACTAAAAAAAAAAGAAATAGAAATACAAGGCAAATAAATTACTGACAAGAATTAATATTCACAATTATTATTGAAATACCAGAATTTCAAACTTGTAACATTTACAACATAGAATCTTTTTTAAACGGAATAAAAAATTTTCAAATAAACAATTTCAAATTTATTATCTCTGACTTTAGCAAGATTGTTTTCAAAATCCCTGACTTTCCTGGCCAATAAATTCCCTGATTGAAAAGTCCTTTTCATTGGCACTGATTAATACTCGCACAAGAAACTTCTGTAGGATAAGGACTTCTGTAGCAACCGTGAATTAGAAAAAGAAAGTTTATCTCAATTTCCTTACATCTTTATTAAAAAACAACGAGAAATTACAGAATGTTTCCCGTAGGACGTATCACCGCGACTTACTGTACGATATCTGTAAAATGCAGCACTGAGAATTGTTTTATGGAATAGTTCAGTATGAGGATAAAATCCTCTTTATCTATTACTGTAACGACTTAACGATAGCATTGATTTTCTCCACACACTCCTCCTTCTTCTTCACAATAACCGACTCTGCGTCGACAAACTGTTGTCTTCCAATCTTTCCAGGCACCAATTTATCAATATAGAGAGATTGTTGCTGATTGTAAAGTTCCTTGAGGGTCCTATCAAGCTTCTGCAACTCCTGGGCACGATCATAAACGTCTCCAGATTCTGCCTTCAACTTCTGTGCTAATTCGTTGATTGTGTTCGTCGCGTTTTTGTATTCTTGGTTGATTGTCTTCACGACCGTCAAATACGTGCTTGTCGTTTTGTTAGCTTTCACGTAAGCCAGCTGTTCATCCAGCTCATTGTAGCTAGTCACTCTCTGATCCTGAGCAGCCAAGATTTTCTCACAATGTCCGCCGACTCGCAATTTGCCTTCTGAGACTTCGTCTTTGTCGATAGAGAAATCCAAACGGACGTAGATGATCACCAAGAGGAAAAGAAGATAAAGTGCAACAGCAACAAGGAGAGGTTCTTGCAACATCAGGAATCTGGGGAATGTATACTTCAATCTGAAGTTCTGAATGTGGTTTTCGACAAGATTCTTTTTCATGATGGAGATAACTGGACGACCAGTAGTGTCCAGGTAAGTGTAGTGGAGCGAATTTGGTAAGCGAACTACAGGATAGGGTACATTCAATTCTATGTTCTTCGTCCCCTCGGGAAGGATGATTTTGACGACCAGTTCGTCTACAACCATGTCGTCGAAGACGTGATCCAAGAGCCTCATCTCCAAAGAGTATTGGTCTCCAGAATGGAACAAGTACTCGTAGCTTGGAACGTTGTAACCGACTATGTAGCGGGTCTTCCAGCCACCGAACAGAGGGAAACGAGGTCTGAGGTTCAGTTCCACGGAGTCTTTTCGTAGTCTAGTGTGAGATGTAGAGATGTTTCCGATTTCATCTCTGTAGTAGATGTCAGAGGCGGCAGCTGGGAGAACAGTGTCGAAGCTCTGGATGCTGGCTTGGCCGGATTTAGACTCTCGAGCATACTCGTATCTGTGGATTTAAAGTTTACAAGTTTAATTATTTTTCAGAGAAAAATTGGAATTAGTCCGGGATTTGAAAAGGGTTTTGGTATTTTATTACACTCAGTTTGTTCAATCACGAAACGAACAATGAAAAAGACTTTATTGTCGATAAAGACGATAATATAAGTGATGCTGTTTGCATTTCGATTTATCCTTTGAAATCCTTAAAGTTTTAGAAATCTTGAAATCAGATGTACACTCAAACTCGTGACTTTTAATTTATCTAAAATTATATGTAAATATAGATATATCACGGTCCCGTTAAAATTAATTCAATCCAGAGGTGCGAACACCAAGAATGTTTCTCTTGATTTTGTACCTGGGATATCTTACTACTATTTTTCATAAAAAACAAAATCTTCGCCGGAGTCTTTTTTGAAAGAACTCTATTTTTATTTCAAAAAATTGAAGTACCTAGTTTTTCTCGAAAACGAAGAGATATGAAAAAAAATCAAGAGAGCAAAATTGTTCCTTGGAAAAATTGCTACAAAAAATTCCTTAATTTTTTAAAAATCTCGCTTCGTTTTCTTGAAAAACTTGATTTTTTTTATTTTAAAAGGTAAGAATTCGTGTTTACATTTTTATACCACAGAACAACATAGAACAGATAAATATTATTATTAGAATTGTCTGAAGACATTTTTTTATTTAAAAAATTTTATCAGCTAACGCTTAAAAGTTTTTATATGTGGGGACGAGTACATTCCTAGATTTTCTACTTGAAATAAATATATCGAGAGTAAAAAAGTAAGGAAAAAAAAAGAAATTTATGATAAAATTAGGAAAATCAAGTTTTTCAAGAAAACGAATTGAGATTAAAAATTATTAAGGGGGTCTTTTTATAGAAATTTTTCCCAGGAACAATTTTGCTCTCTTAAAAGTCTTCTAATTTTTTTCAAAATGTCTCCGGCAAAGATTTTGTTTTTTATAGAAAAAAAAAGTCGTAAGACAATCCAGATACAAAATCGCGAAAAATATTCTTGGTATTCGCATCTTTGGGTTGGCGTCATTTCAAAGGAACCGTGATATATTTTTAAATCAAAGAGAGAAAGGATTACGTTTTTGAGTAAAAATATAAAAATTGGATTTTGGAAGAGATATCCGTATTTCTGAATTTTAAAAGGGAATTTTCTAAAAGAATTATTATAGTTATAACTTGAAACAGAAAATTTTGAAAAATAATTATAATTTTGAGTTGGTTCAGGGAATTTTTCAAAAGAATTATAATTCTCAGTTAGACCTGGATTTAAAAAATAAGTATAATGAAGTATAATTCTGACTTGGAACAGTGAATTTTCGAGGAAAATGAGAGAAGAATTACAAGTTGGTTCAGGGATTTTTTTTTGGCAAAAGAAATACAATTTTGACTTGAAACGGGGAATTTTCGAAAAGAATTGTGATTCGAGTTTGGAAAAGGGAATTTTTGAAAAGAATGATGATAATTTTGAGTTGGAACAGGCAATTTTTAAAAAATAATAAAAATTCTGAGTTAGGACATGGAGATTTAAAAAAAAAAAGTATACTGTCCAGACCAGGAAAATAAATAATTGACCAGAAGAAAATTGGAAAATTACTAATATTTTTAAAATATTTAGAGCAGAGTCTCAACATTTACGTTTCAATGAAAAGTGAATTTATCGATCAGTTTAGAAGTAGCATATCAAATTTAGAAGAATTAGGAAACCAGAAGCACTTAGAAGATAAAAACTGGGCCATTACCTATTGGAGTTTTAGGTTTTGAATATATAAAGTCCTTTTTTAAACGCTAAATACTTATTTATTCCGAAACTCGTCACACGCACTAACCAGAGTTAATCCGAATTAGAGTTTGTACAGAGTTTTTAAATAAAGAAATATTTAACGGTTCGCCAGAAGGAAGTTTAAATGAAAATGGTTTGTTGCCTTAAAATCCATATTTATTATGATTTCTAGATGTACTAGGAATATTCTGATCTAGTTTTTAAAATCAGTTCACGTGGCCAATTTATTAAAAATAGGATTTGAATGAAAAAATATTATTTTACGATTATCACAATTTTTTATTATATAAATATAATAATAAATGAGTAAACAACTGTCTCATTTAAATATTTTACATAATGTAATACATAAAGATTACAAAGAAATTACAACAAAAATTGTAATAGATGTTTATCCAATACAATGGATGCTACATTGAAAATAAGCTTCTATGAATCTATACATGCATACTATTATAGCTGCGCACAGCTCGAAGTAAATTCGTCCTGTAATTATCGTTAAGTTTTGATACTTTACAATTTTTCCATTTTTCGTTAAAGCCATGATGCAGAGATTCTGTAGCTTGCTCTCAAAAAATCCTAGGCTCATCTTATGTTTTGAACAAAACTGTGCTACGTGATAAAAAATCGTATGCAGTTTCGGTGTTACTGAAATTCCTAAAAGTTTATAACTTTTTTGAAATCATTCCATATGTTGTTCGAAATCTGGTCGTATTTTCAGTGAAAAACAGTCGTCAACGACTGTTTTAAACTTTCCAAAAGTATCTACGTACGCCATGCAACCTGCTAAACTTCCAACTGCTTTATCTTCACATATATTCTGAAGTTTGTCAAAATTATTAAGTAATAATAATAACGCAGCCTAACAAAAGATGCAGTTCTGGAGAAGAAATTACATCCAAAATTAATTGATCTTCATCTGAACAAAACAAAGGTGGATTGAAACAATTTTTGAAATCTTTAATCTTTTTTTTTTATGCTTCCGTGATTACACCAATCATTATAATTAGAAAGACAACTGGCTGATGTTCTAAAAGTACCACATGAACTTAAATTAGGTTTCGTGACATCACACCAAATACACGGCCAATAACTTGCGTTATTTGTCAAACCAGTAATTATGTTTGCATGTTTCAAGTTTGTTGTAATTGTTCCACGATATTCAAACAAACAATTGTATATTTTTAGTTCTGACCACAGAAGTTTCACGTTGTTGTAATTTTCTTGTACATCTGGGGCTAGAGCACTAATAAATATCTTTTTCATTCCAGTATCCTTCCATTTTTCAGAGTTTTTGTGAGATAGATACTATCTTTAATTTTTGATTGAATAGCCAAAGTGAATTTCAAAGAACCACCACCACCGTCAATGCCAAAATTTAAGTGAAAATCAAAAATATTGCAACTGTCAATAATATGTTTTATAAACAGCATCAAATCAATATAAACGACAGCACATTACATTATTGTTACGTTTTTGTTTTGTTTTCTACTGTTAAAAGTATTTAAAATCGTTATAAATATGTCAAATAACATTAATTTTAATGTTATTTAAATGATAGATAATTATTTTCTTATTTGCAATTATATTCATATAATAAACAGATCATATAATAAACAGATGAGGATACTCGTGAAACGATATTTTTTTATTAAAATGCTATTTTTAATAAATTGGCCACGTGAACTGATTTTAAAAACCAGATCAGAATATTCCTAGTACATCTAGAAATCATAATAAATATGAATTTTAAGGCAACAAACCATTTTCATTTAAACTTCCTTCTGGCGAACTGAGAGTTTTAGAAAAAGACCTTTACTTATTCATCCAAAAGCTAAAACTCCAGGAGTAAATGCGCACACCTTCAGATGAAATTAAAACTTAAGTTTAATGGTTTAATTGCAGTTTCCTATTTAAAGATGTATATATCTGCTCCCTCAAAAATATTGAAATTACATTTTAGGATTTGGGGTATCCGAATCCATCAATTTTGATAATAAAATACATGATAACACCTTTGCAACAAGAAAAGAACATACTTTCATACAAAAATAGGTTTTAAACTTAAAAAATGCTGTATGAAATTAATTCAAGTAGATCAGATTTCATCAAGTTAAAAAGTCAAGTCGCAGCTTTCAAACAAACAAAAAAAGAAACTTGAAACATGTTGAACTGTACATGAGATTCTTGAATAACAACAAAAATAATGGAAGGAACTAATTAAAATAAACTAATAATAAAATAAATTAATAATAAAAAAATAATAAAAAATAATAAACTAAAAATAAACTAATCGGCTTAACTAATTTGAAACGAAAAGTTTTCGGAATTTAGTAGTGAAAAATAGATGCAGTTCTTTCTTCTACAATTTCACCAAGTTTCATTTTTTAATTTGAAAACTGATTTCAGAAAAGCTTTTTAAAACGCGTCATGTAATTAGCTAGAATGACGGTTTTGATCTAAGAAAAAAAAATTCCCAGTAATTTTTAATTCAGAATTGTTTAATTCGAACGGTCAATAATTTACACGTGTGAGATAGATTCTTTTACACATTTTCAATTAAACACTTTAAAATTAAATGCCTATAAACTGCAACATTTTCAACTATATAAATTTATTGAACAGTCCAAAAATATCCAGATCAAAAATATGAATTGATCTTATCATTTTTAACGCTCTAAAAATCACAAATGTTCAAAATTATATCATTTCACGCAAATTTAAGCCAGAAACATTAAAAATTTAAAGATTTTTTTTTAACTCGACTCTTTTTAAATTAGAAGTTAAATTATTTGAAATTTAAGTCATTTTAAATTAAGAATTGTTAAATTGTGCTTTAGACATCAAAATTCAACACTTACACATAGAAATGTTTACTCTGAAATTTTTACGATTCAAGGATTTCTATTTCAAACAATTCAGTTTAAAATTGTTTATTTTTGAATATTTAATTTACAATTGCTCATTTCAAATGAACAGTCAAACATTGCTAAATATTTAAAAATTGTTTTTTTTTTTTATTAGAAAATTGGAAATTGAACGGGTTAAAAATTGAATATTTTAAACAAAAAGAAACAGTTTCAACAAAATAGTTAAATTTTTTACAAAAAAAAAAACTAATTTTCAACTATAATGATGAATCTTCAATAAAATTTTAATTTTGAACCAAATAGTTGAATTTTCGACAAAAAAGAAGAATTTTTCATTATAAAGATTTATTTTCTACCAAAAGACAAATTTTCAACAAAATACATAAATTTTCGAAGAAAAGAGATAAAGGACCCCGCACCAAATGTACAGAAAAATGCCTTATGATAAAAAATTCTAAAAAAAATTTTTTCTTGTATTTTCGAACCTGCAAACTAAAAATTCGAAAGAAAAATGTCAGAAAGATGGACAGTTTTTAGACAAACACTTGTCCAAAGTTTCGATTTTTACATGTATTTTAATGGAAAAATGCTTATTTTAGCAAAATGTTTTTTTTCCTCAAAAACGCTATGATAGATTTGACTAAAACTTTTATATTTTGACGATCAGGCGTACCGAATCAAAACATTCATACCCACGAACTAGAAAGATTAACGATTCTTTGGGTAAACAGTATGTTTTTGGGGGTGTTTTTATACCCTAAACATCCAAGTAACATATGTAAATCATCATTTCTTAGTAACTAAAATCAATAGAGATTTTTATTCCACTGCTACGGTATGAAACGACTTTCCAATAAGTGGAATAAGCGTATATAGCAAGAATATGTTTTGACCTAATTTTAGGGGATGTTTTACCATCCCTTAAACAATGAGTCTGAAGTTCCTAACGCATTAATCAATAACGAAAAATAATTTTTTTTCAAATGTATGAAAGCTGCTATTTTATGACAGAAAATAGTCGCGTACAACCCTAAAAACTTCTTAAAGCACTTTCAACCCCTCATCAGATATAAAACTCACCCAAGCTACCCCTAAATATTTTTAAAATTCAACAAAACCAACCTAATTCAAAAATCCGCCCAGTTTTTGCTGATAATAATTTCAATTGATGCCAAAGGGGCACACATAAAGTTTCAACCCTTCAGCACATTTAGAATTCATCCCAGCCACCCCCGAATATTTTAAAAGTTCAATAAAATCACCCTAATTCAAAAATACGGTTTTGAAGCATTTTTTTGCCCATTTAGCATCAACTGAAAACATTTTCAAAAAAATCCTGGTGTATTTTGAAATTAGGGTGATTGTATTGAATTTTAAAAATATTTAGGGGTTGCTGGGGTGAGTTCTATATGTGCTGAGGGATTGAGACACTTTTTTGTCCCTTTGGCATCAACTGAAAACATTATCAGAAAAACCTGGCGTATTTTTGAATTACGGTGATTTTATTGAACTTTTAAAATATTCGGGGGTGGCTGGGGTGAGTTCTACATGTGCTGAAGGGTTGAAACTTTATGTGTGCCCCTTTGGCATCAATTGAAATTATTATCAGCAAAAACTGGGCGGATTTTTGAATTAGGTAGGTTTTGTTGAATTTTAAACATATTTAGGGGTAGCTTGGGTGAGTTTTATATCTGATTAGGGGTTGAAAGTGCTTTAAGAAGTTTTTAGGGTTGTACGCGACTATTTTCTGTCATAAAATAGCAGCTTTCATGCATTTGAAAAAAAATTATTTTTCGTTATTGATTAATGCGTTAGGAACTTCAGACTCATTGTTTAAGGGATGGTAAAACATCCCCTAAAATTAGGTCAAAACATATTCTTGCTATGTACGCTTAATCCACTTATTGGAAAGTCGTTTCATACCATAGCAGTTGAATAAAAATCTCTATTGATTTTAGTTACTAAGAAATGAAGATTTACATATGTTACTTGGATGTTTAGGGTACAAAAACACCCCCAAAAACATGCTGTATACCCAAAGAATCGTTAATCTTTCTAGTTCTTGGGTATGAATCTTTTGATTCGGTACGCCTGATCGTCAAAATACAAAAGTTTTAGTCAAATCTATCATAGCGTTTTTGAGGGAAAAAAACATTTTGCTAAAATAAGCATTTTTCCATTAAAATACATGTAAAAATCGAAACTTTGGACAAGTGTTTGTCTAAAAACTGTCCATCTTCCTGACATTTTTCTTTCGAATTTTTAGTTTGCAGGTTCGAAAATAAAAGAAAAAAATTTTTTTAGAATTTTTTATCATAAGGCTTTTTTCTGTACATTTGGTGCGGGGTCCTTTTCCATCAAAAATGGAATCGTTCTATTTTCAGTTAAGAAGATGAACTTTTTACCAAAAAAACAAAAAAAATTTTAACAACAAAAAAAGGGTTTTGAATTAAAACGATGAACCATCAACAACAACAAAATAGTTTAAACAAAATAGTTCTATTTTGAACTAAGCAGTTGAAGTTTTAACGAAAAATGTAATAGTTGATATATCAACCAAAGAAGATAATTTTTCAACAAAATAGTTGAAAATCCTCGATCAAAAAGAATTAGTTTTCAATGAAGCTGTTGCATTTTTAATAAAAAAAAGATGAAATTTCTACAAAACAGTTGAATTTTTGAATGGAAAATATGAATTTTCAACAAAAAAGTTATTAGTAATCGACCAAATAGTTCAATTTTCAACCTAAAGACGAATTTTCATCAAAACAGTTGATTTTTCAACCAAAAAGATAGACTTTTTTGTTTTTAACAAAACTGTTGGATTTTGAACCAAAAGATGAATTTTGAAATATAAAGATCAATTTTATACATAAAAAAGACAAATTTTCAACGAAATACATAAATTATCAAAGAAAAAAGATAAATTTTCAATCAACAATGGAATAGTTCTTGTTTCAGTTATAAGAATTAATTTTTGACAACAAAAAAACAAATGTTAAAAAAAAAGTTAAATTTTCAACCAAAAAGAAAAGGTTTTTGGGATTAAAATGATGAACCATCAACAACAAAAAACTATATTTTTAACAAAATAGTTCTACTTTGATTTAAGTAGTTGAAGTTTCAACGAAAAATGTAATAGTTGATATATCAACCAAAGAAGATAATTTTTTAACAAAATAGCTGAAAATCCTCAATCAAAAAAGATTAGTTTTCAATCAAGCTGTTGCATTTTCAGCAAAAAAAAAGATGAAATTTCTACAAAACCGCTGAATTTTCGAACGGAAAATATGAATTTTTAACAAAAAAGTTAGTATTCGACCAAATAGTTGCATTTTAAAGGCAAAAAGATGAATTTTGAACAACAGTTGATTTTTCAATCAAAAAGATTAACTTTTTTTTAAAATTGTTTTTAAGTAATTGAGTGCAATCTGTAAAATATGTTAATTATTTT
>CAKNYM010053500.1:1396154-1406731 GCA_932195095.1 Andricus curvator | reverse complement strand
TTTTCCTTTCTTTTTAAACATTAGTAAAATTCCACACATGTCAAGTTTTTGAATTTGAAATGGTGAACAAAATTTAGGTGCACGCAATAAAAATCGCGAATTTTCGTTTTCGGGCATGAAAAATCTGGACGTTTATTATCTGGACGTCACCCTTATTAGGATACTTTGGGAAGCACAAATTAATACATACCGCGAAAAGGAACCTTTCAACAACGCTCCAGCGTGCAGCAGTTCAATCGTCTCCTCAACAGCAATGTTTCCCCAATGGGAAAGTTCAATGACTCTCTCCAGCCTCGTGACAGTCAGGAACTTGTTATTATTTTCAAAGTGTACAACCAGTTCCTCTGAAGAAAAGGGTTGTTTCTTTTCAAATGGTCCATAAGTAATCGAGGAATCGCTATGGCTGACCGGTTTGATTTTGGAGTAATTTTCAACATTCCTGGATGGTAAAACGACCGTCGTGGACTGCTTGGTCACAGAATAGGGAGAATAAAGATACACATTTCCCGTATATTTTACAAGCTGCTTCTCCTTCTGCTTGATTTCCTTAGGATGAGGAATCAGTTCATGTGTGGAAACGGTCTCGACGTCGACGTTGACAGATCTACCAGGTTGAACCGGATCCTTCAGTTCAATCGAGAAGAAAATTTTGTCGGGATGTTCCTTATTGATTTTGACCTGGGTAACTTTCAAATCGGCGCGACCTGGTTCCCGTAGACGAGCCGCCACGGAGCTCACGTGTTCCTTTTGTTTCAGATCAAACGCATACAGGAAGTTTTTCACGGGACTTTTTCCGCCATTCTCGATAACGAGTTTCGCCGTTATCTTGGTGACTTGGGACTGCAAATCAATGCTTCTCTCGACATTTTTGATGACTAGGTTGGAATCCACCACTTGCGAGTTCGTCAGGGACAAAGTGTGAGATAAAATGAGAATTACGATAATTGAGGTTAACCTAGGCACCGCCCTCGAAATCATATTGACTATTTTATAGGTAATTCATAGGGTTTTAACTAAGAAAAAGCGATTTTTGTCAACCGGCACTGACACCGAACACTAAATTAACTATAATATATATCGGCAATCGGCATGGACGTGGCGGCTGGCAGCAACAGCAACGCACGCACAGATGACAGACGTGGCCACTGGCCACTGGACTTTGGGCGAGTTTGCAATATTTATAATTTCGCATTTTTCGCTATTAATAATGGATTTTACAATCATTCGCTATTGTTCTACAAACTTTTACGTTCCTTTTAAGTCACAAAATGCAATTTTTCAGGTCCTACAATCAAGTTTACAGATGTGAGTGATTCCTAACCTCAAATGTGAAACATATCACTAGTATAATTTTTTATTCACGGTTAGAAAAGACTAATATTCAATGTGAGCATTGACTTGAATCAATTTTAAATAACGCAATTTGAACAATGAATAAAAATAATTAAATATATTTATTTAGTTTCCTATTTTGATAAAACTTTTTTATAAATTAACGTAATTTGAATTTACCGGCAAAAATTATACCGGCTCCAGTAGCGCCAATAACGGATATTTGATCTTCTACACTTCCGGTCACACTTTGCGAAACGAAATTGTGTCCGATTGTACATACAAGAGCACGTGTTTGTGTTGGTGTCCTCCGCCATTGTGTCATCATGTGCGGTCAAGTGCTTAGATTTTTGAAAATGAATACTGTTTTTTAATTGTTCAGCTGCTGGTCAGGAAAAAAGACAACCGCATCGTCTTACGTCCTTAAATTGAATTTTGATAGAATAATATTTTGGACGTGCCATGTTAAACGCATAGAATACTTCTTTTCTAAAAATGCGACCCTAACCTGTAAGTACATTTAGTGTGTAAAATAGAGATAAAGTACGACAAAAAAGTATCATTTGTATATAAAATTTCGAAAAATGTGTTTTGACAATAATTTATTTTTAATCTCTAATGCTATTTTCACATTTGTGTACCGGTATATTGTCTTATTTTTATGTACTCCCAGTTTTTTACATGTGTGAAATTGTACGAGGGTTGTTTCGCGAGGATAACGTTATTGCTATAAATCTTTCTTATTTTTTATTTATTGCCCAAAAACGGATTGTTTTCATCAAATAATTCATTTTTTTTGTATTAAAGCTTTTAATTCAGGTTTTTAAAAATAATAACATATTTTTGAAACGAAAAGATATAACAACTTTCTTTATACTCTCTTTTGTACATAATTTGTGAAGGATACGAATTAGTTTTAATCGCACCTAATATTTTTATTTTGTTAATAAATGATTTATTCATTATTTGGTTATAATTATTTTTTAATACCCTTCACAAACAAATTTCTGTTTATAGTTTCAACAGGTAGAAACTGTTTTAATAAATTCAAAATTTATTTTAAATGTTGAGAATATTGTGTACATTTTTTAAATCTTTAATTTTGAAATTTCAAAGACTGGAAAAGTAGTATAAACATCGGAAAGCTAAGTTTTTTTTCTGAACCTTGAATAAGTGTGTGCAAAAGACGACAACTTTGTCAAAATGGTTAAAATTTAAATAAAAATTAGAACTTTTACATATTTGTAAAGAATAGGAATTAGTTTTAATTCTATCTAACATTTGCATTTTTAAATAATTTATTCATTATTTGGTTAAAATGACCCAATTGCTTTTTTAATAATTAATAAATGTAAAGTTTCTTCAAAGCTGAGAATATTGTGTACAGTTTGAAAACTTCAAATTTGAAAGACCGGGAAAGTATTTTAAACACCGGAAAGTTAATTTTTTTCTTAAACTTGAATGACTGTGTGTAGAAAATGAAGCCAGCTTTCTCAAAGTACTCAAAATTTCAATAAAAATTAGAACTTGTATTGTAAATATTTGTAAAGGATACGAATCAGTCATAATTGCATCTAATGTTCTTATTTTGGTATTATTTTTTGTGCGTATTTTTCTTTATAATTAATGAATTCAACATTTCGTTTAAAAGTTGAAAATATTGTGAACATTTTTTAAATCTTAAATTTAAAAGACTGGGAAAATATTTTAAACACCGGAAAGTTCATTTAATTTAATTTAATGAGTGTGTGTAAAAGATGATGAAAATTCTCAAAATGCTCAAAATTTTAATAAAAATTAGAACTTGCATTTTGTACATATTTGTAAAATATAGGAATTAGTTTTAATTCTATCTAATAGTTGTATTTTTAAATAATTAATTTATTCGTTATTTGGTTAAAATCACCCGCTGGTTTTTTTTAATAATTAATAAATTCAACATTTCGTTTAAAAGTTGAGAATATTGTTTACATTTTTTAAATCTTAAATTTGAAAAAAATTGTATTGTACATTTGTAGAGGGTACGAATCATTTTTAATTGCATTTAACATTTTTATATTGGTATTATTTTTTGTGCTTACATTTGTTTATAATTAATAAATTCAAAATTTCGTTCAAAAGTTGAGAATATTCTGTTCTTTTTAAAATCTTAAATTTGAAAATTTGAAAGATTGTGAAAATATTTTAAACACCGGAAAGTTAATTTTTTTCTGAAAGTTGAATGAGTTTGTGTGCAAAAGATGATGACAACTTTCTCAAAATGGTCAAAATTTCCATAAAAATTAGAACTTGTACATATTTGTAAAGGATAGGAATTAGTTTTAATTCTATCTAATACTTTTTTTTTAATAATTAATTTATTCATTATTAGGTTAAAATCACCCGATTGATTTTGTTTCTAGTCAATAAATTCAAAATTTCGTTTAGAACTTGAGAATATTGTTTATATGTTTAAAATCTTAAATTTGAAAAAACTTGTACATGTTTGTAGAGGATACGAATCAGTTTTATATGTATTTAATATTTTTATTTTGGTATTATTTTTGTTTCTAGTTGATAAATTCAAAATTTCGTTGAACAGTTGAGGATATTTTGTACATTTTTTAAATCTTAAATTTGAAAGACTGGGAAAATATGGGGAAAAATAACACAATTTAAGAGATGTCAACTTTCTCAAAATGCTAAAAATTTAACTAAAAGTTAGAGCTTGCATTGTATATATTAGTAAAGGACACGAATCAGTAATTTTTGCATCTAATATTTGGATTTTGTTAATCATTCATTTATTTATTATTTGGTTAAAATTCTTTTTTTAATGCCCGATTATTTTTGTTTATAGTTAATAAATTCCAAATTTCTTTTAAAAATTGAGAATATTGTGTACAGTTTTAAAATTATGGATTAGAATATTTAAAATACTGGGGAAATGTTGAAAACACCGGAAAGTTTTTTTTCTGAAAATTGAATGAGTTTGTGTGTGAGAGGTGACAACTTTCTCAAGATGCTAAAAATTTGAACTTGTATTGTACATATTTGAAAAGAATACGAATTAGTTTAAATTGTAAATCTAATATTTTTATTTTCTTAATATTCATTCATTATTTGGTCAAAGTTCTTCATTTTTTTATACACGATTTTTTTTGTTCATGGTTAATAAATTCGAAATTTCGTTTAAAAGTTGAGAATTTTGTGTACATTTTTAAAATTATAAATTTGAAATTTTGAAACACTGAGAAAATATTTTAAACACCAGAAAGTTAATTTTTGTTCTAAAACTTGAATGAGGTTGTGTGTGAAATATATTTTGAACTTATATTTCAGGTGAGGCTACTTAAAGAGAAAAGCTTTACAGTTTACTATACTGTAATTTAAATATCGTTTTAACTAATCATCTAAAATACAAGATGTTGCGTTTACAAAGTATCGTTAACGCGAGCGACTCACTCTGTTTTTCGTAAGTATTAGGCAGTATACTTTTTTAAAAGTAAAAATAATATTAAACCCCGTTTTCAGGGATCATAGTCTTTCCCCCTATTCTCCTGCGTTTCCCCTTTTTTGAAATCCCCATTTTTCACCCTATTTTGGAAAAACTTCTTTCCCCTTTCTCTTTAAATATAAGGTATTTGAAAATACAATATTTGAATTACGAGAGAAATTCTCTGAAATTAGGAAATATACATAACTCTAATAACAATTGCTCGTTTTACATCTAAAAAATTATTCTATTTAAAATTAAAATATGCTACCGCGTATAGTGAAAGTTTAATATTTTTTTAACATGCATAATTATTTATTACAATTAATATAACTTTTCAAAATTCCAATATAAAATGTTCTCAATTTTTTTTTATAATTAAAATTAAATTTTTTGTTACAGTGCTATACTAAAGCTATAATAACATTCATTTGTGCGATATTGAGGCACTTGAGCAAATTATTTTAATGTAAATAAACTGCAAAATAAAAAAAACAATGTATCGTAAAACAAATATAACTGTATCTGTATAACAATGTAATGATCAATGATGGTATTGTTTAAAAGATAAAAGATTCTTGATTATATGAACGATTTTAAACACATGGAAATTGTTTATTAACCAAATTTGATTTTGTTCAGACTTTTTTATATCCAATTTATCCATTATTCAAAAATATAACATTCAATATGAAAAGATTTTTTCTTCTTTAACTTAAACTCTTTTTCGTGAAAAAATTACCCTATTTTCTCTTTTTTGAGCTCCTTCTGCGCTGTGATCCCTGCTTTTTATTTATTAAGTTTCATTATGGATTGCAAAACAGCATTTATGAATCATAAGTCATAAATGGGTGAAAATCAAAAAGTTGACAATATAATGTCCCTGGAATATAATACGTTTGTATTTAGAGGAATAATTGTCTAAATTACAGGGTTTAATTAAGCGTATTTTCTCCAATAATTACCCATGTATCCATTATTTTGACTTTACTCCGTACAAAAAGAAATTTGATTAAATATATTTAAGAGAGAGTGTCAACTTGTAACACGTGTTTATTATCAGAAAAAGCATATTTTGGAAGTGCCTTCATAACGAGAATATTAATAAATACATGTAGTTCTTACCCGCAATACACTTGATTGATAGATCAATTGAGATGAAAAATATTCTTTAAAATATGTAATAAAAATTGTATTCTATAACATTGTCATCCGGTAAATAATCGATATTCCACTTATTTTTAAATTAAAAATGATTTTAATTAAGTTAAAAGTAATATTTTATTTTTATTATAGTGTTTTTTATCATGAAAATTATTTCTAATCTTATAATTATTAGGATAATCGAGATATTGTATTTATTGTATGAAAATAATTTTTATACAAAAACTAAGGCGCGAAAAACTCCATAAAATAAGAATTTAATTTTAATTTTAATTTGGGAAATTATTTTTTTATTAATTTTATTATAAAAAATAATAGTAATTAAATTATAAATTTTATATTCTAAGCCTCTAGAAGCAGATTTAAAATTGCTATTTTGTCTTACAATATATCGTAAATGGTTTATGTCAATAGATTATCATTATATATAAAAAAATTATAATTATAAAATAAGAGCGTACGTCTTCATCTCGAAAATAATTATTTTTATTATAATTAATATGAATAGAAAAAATATGTTTTATATTGACCACAAATATGTAGTTTTTTTTCTATTCAGCTCAAAATCGAATAATTCCAACTTTTTGATTTTCACCCAAATAAATTAATATAATACCTAATGAAAGGATTAATTTCTTCTTTAGTTCGATTGGAAGAAGAAAAACGTTAAAAAGCATAGGCAGCGCACAGAATTTAATTTTCAGGACACACATTACAAATAGAAACGAAAATGTCTTATCTTCAGTTTCATCGACGTCTACTACTAGTAGACTTTTATTTAAAAATTCCGTTTGGTTAAAGATGCCATGTATGAACGAAATTCATACCCAGATAATACCGCGTTGTCAAGCTGGTAAAACTAATCAAATGAATAACATAAATCTCAAAATTCAATTGAATGTAAGCATCTAATTTTAATTTTAATATCACATGTTTATGACGTTTATAAACTTAATAAATTGATTTGCAATTAGAAATTATGAAATAACTGTTTTTAATATTTTATAGGAGGACGTGGAAGTAGTTGATAAAGAAAATAATGAAGCGGGACCAAGAAGACATCATAGTGAGAAGCAGTTGCTTCATAAAGAGAATGCTTACCATACAGGTGAGATTTTTCATCACCATCGAAATAAAATATTTAATGCACACTAATTTAATTAGATAAATATCAGGGTTGCTACAGATCAGGGAATTCCAGAAAGTCAGGGAATTTAAAACTGACAGGGAAAGTCAGCGAATGTCAGGGAAAACCTGAAAGAGTCAGGGAATTTTCGATAAACTGAAAATGAAGTTTAGGGGTCATCCAAAAATTACGTAAGGCGTTGTAAAATACCGTCAGAATTGGGTGTCTGATCCTCCCACAAAATCTTACTAAGATTTTATAAACTTAGAAAATGAACACACATATAAATTCGGTTAAATAAATAAATGTGGAACCTTATTAAGATTAGATTTTGAAAAGAAAATGTGTTGATAACTAGTAAGTCTTACAAACGTATAATTTTATAATTTTTTTTGGTTGACAATTCATCTTGTGGTTAAAAATTCTATTATTTTGTCGAAAATTCAGCAATTTTGGTAAAAAAATCATTCTTGTTCGTTGAAAATTCAATTGTCTGGTGGAAAATTCAACTATTTTGGTAAAAATTCAACTTTTTGGTTGAAAATTAATTTCTTTGTTTGAAAAACATATTTTTGGTCTGAAAATTCAACTTTTTTGTAGAAAATTTGTGTTTTGTGGCATGAAAATTCAACATTTTGGATGCATTTTTTTTCTTTTTTGATTGCAAATTCGACTGTTTTGTAGAAAATTCGTCTTTTTGGCATGAAAATTCAACATTTGGGATGCAATTTTTTTATTTTATTGACTGAAAATTCTTTCTTAATTGAAAATTTCACTCTTTTATTGAAATTCGTCTTATTTGGTTTAAAAACAAATTTCATATTTTTGGCTACAAATGCAACTATTTAATTGAAAATTAATCATTTTTGGTTAAGGACTCAACCATTTGGTTTAAAATTCATCTTATTGATAGAAATTTAATCTCCTTGGTTGAAAATTGAACTATTTTGTTAAAAATACATTTTATTTGGTTGAAAATTAATGTTTTTAACTGAAAATTTAACTATTCTATTTTAAATTGAAAATTTATCTTCTTTAGTAGTTGAAAATTCAACTATTTGGTTGAAAAATCATGTATTTTGTTCAAAGTTCGTCTTTTTGGTAGAAAGGTAATCTCATTAGATGAAATTTCATCTTTTTGTTGAAAATTTGTGATGTTGGGTAGAAAATTTATCTTTTTGGTTGAAAATTCCATTGTTTTGTTAAAACTGATTTTGTTGGTAAAAGATTCTTCATTTTAGTTGAAAATTCATTTCCTTGTTTGAAGATTTAACTATTTTGTTGAGAACTTGTCTTTTTTTGTTTTAAATTAAATGATTTTGCTAGAAAATTTGTATTTTTGGCTTGAAAATTCAAGCTTGTGAATGAGATTTTTTTTCTTTATGGACTGAAAAATCTTTCTTGGTTAAAAATTGAACACTTTCGTTGAAAATTCCACTTTTGGGTTCGAAAGTTAGTCTGTTTTGGTTGTGGATTCAACTAGTTTATTGAAAATTATTATTTAAAAAAAAAATTAATTGTTTTAATTGAAAAATTAATTATTCAATTTTTGGTTAAAAATGTATCGTTTTGAGTTGAAAACTCAACAATTCAGTTGAAAATGCATGTACTTTGTTGAAAATTCATTCTTTTTTGGTAGAAAATTCATCTTTTTGCTTGAAAATTTAACTGTTTTGCCTAAAATACGCTTTTTTCGTTCAAAATAGTTTTTAACTACAAGTTTGTTGAAACTTCGTGTATTTTGTTAAAAATTCATCCTATTTCGTAGAAAATTAATCTTTTCGTTCCAAAATTCAACTTTTCGTTGAAAATTGAACTATTTTGCTGAAAATGCGTTTTTTTTTCATCAAAATAATTTTTTAACTAAAATTTTATTTTTTACTTGAAACTTCGTGTGTTTTGTTGGAAATTTATCTTTCTTGGTAGAAAATTAATCTCCTTGGTGGAAAAATCATGTTTTTGATGGAAAATCAACTATTTGGTTAGAAAAGTATCTTATTTTCTTTAAATTGCCATAGCTGTAAGTTGTAATATATGTGGTATTACTATTTTTTTTGAAAAATTTTTCTTACCTAAAATTTTCAAATGGCCCCAACACCCTCGTAAGAAACAGTAAACTTTTACCAAACCCCTCCACCCCCCTAAATCGTCTTACGTCATTTTTTTCGTAATTTATGGATGACCCATTATAAAATTCTGTATGACTGTTGTTACTAAAAGTCTTTAAGATAAAATTAGAAATATTTTTTTTTCAGTAACATTATTGATCTCCTAGGTGTAAGGTTGTTTTTATACCTCAAGGAAAAATTTATAACGGTCAGGAAAAATGAAAAATTGGTCAGGCAAAGTCAGGGAATTTCGAAATTGGGATTTTGTAGCAACTCTGAATATAAATAAATATTTAATAAATATTTGCTTTAATGTTTTTTATAGAAATTCTTAAGGAATTTCCGATACCGATTTCTTCGTTGCATAGTATCTACTCGATAGTCCAATCACAACTGAAACTCGAGCAAGCCATTACTTTTAAATACACAGAAAATAAACAAAGATGGACTTGCAATTGTACAGTAAAGTGGCCTGAAGAGCGGGTATTTACTGCTACGGATCGTTCGAAAAGAGTGTCGGCATCTTCAGTAGCTTTACAATGTTTACACTGGCTGAAGGAATCAGGGAAATTAAAGAATGGCTTGCCGGTAGTTTTCGATGTAAGAAAAATACAGTCGTCGTTACGAAAACCTTCTAAAATACACCTCGAACTTCAGTTGCAAAAGAAAGTAGAGGAATTACTCAACAAATATGAAACTGTAAGTGATTTCGATTCTTTTTATCTTCACGTTTTTTTTCTTACAGTTAAGAAGATTCACATTTTATTCTTAACATTCCAGTCCGTCAAACCAATCATAGCAAGAGCTGACTTACCAAAGTTTGACCCAACGGAGGGTGATGCAGATGTTGGCAATTATTCGAGAGATAGTTGGACTTCCACTCTTAGACATAGGAATATTATCAACAGGCCTAAAATACATCCTGATGATAGGAATGTCGAACTTCATAAGAGACTCCAAGAGAGAGAACCCGTTGGTTATGAATTACCCATCAATTCGTACAAGTACGTCCAGATATTTTTTATTTCTCTTCTATAGTATAGTAAGTATACCATTAAGCTATTTCCCTTTCAGGGTAGGCGTGACACTACCCGATTCGGGTAGTGTTTCTAGGTGGATAAATATGTGAATTTCGAAATATTTTGAACTTTTTCGACATTGTCGACTTTTTTTACGAAAAATATTTCAGTATTGCATCATTTTAATTTATAACACTTATTTTTTGAACATAAAAAGGCTGGTAACCTTCTCAGCATAAATCACCAACCAATTGAGACTCTCGTTTTCCTCTCTCTGTCCTCACCTGCCCCCCCCCCCACACACCCACAGTAACAGAAGTATTGGTGGGACTGACGTTACAGATAGAATACCC
>CAKNYM010053500.1:1341361-1379316 GCA_932195095.1 Andricus curvator | reverse complement strand
AAATCTTTGGAATTTTTCTGAAATCTGCGAAATCTTTGTGAAATCATCTTTTTGAAATCTTATGTAAAATCTTTGAAATCTTTTAAATTTTTGAAATAATTTGAAATATATTTAAATCTTTGCGAAATCTTCTGAAATATTAAATATAATTTGAAATCATTACAATCTTTGAAATATTTCTGAAATCTTTGTGAAATCTTTAAAATCCTCGTGAAATCTTTGAAAACTTTGCGAAATCTTCTGCAATATTTTAAAATATTGTTTCAGTCTATGAAATCTTTTTTAATCTTTCTGAAATCATTGAAATATTTGTGAAATCTTTGTGAAATCATGTGAAATCTTTCTGAAATTTCTTATAATCTTTTGAAATCTTTAACATTTTTCGGAAATCTTTGAAATCCTTTGAAATATATTGAAATCTGCGAATTGTTCTGAAATATTTTAAAATCTTTTTTAATCTCTGAAATCTTTGTGAAATCTTGAAATGTGATGTATACTCAAAAGTCGAGTGGCTATTATATTATAATAATTTTTTAAATGATTTTATTAGCATAAAAAGGAGACCGATTTAAGCACGTCGGATATGGAATTGCCACGGCTTCGAGACTGCCAAATCATAATCAAGGTTTCCGATAAGGATAATGTATCGTTGCTGTGTAGCGAAAAGTAAGTAATAAATATTCAATGATTAATTGATCCTAATAAATTATGAAATCATTTTTATAAACTAAAAAATATATTCTTTTTTTGCAGTGTTGCCAGCTTACTCTTTGATTTCCGTGATAGCATATGGGCTACTGTGCGCTACCTTGTAGAAAATCAAGGACACTTCGCTTTGGAATCTAGAGATGTAGAAATTGTTTCTAACTATAGAAATGAAATGCTAGAAGTGCTTGACGAAATTCTGATTGTAGCTGCCAAAAATATGAACACAAAATTTCAAGAAACTGAGGAAATCGAATCCGATCCTTTTGATGTTGAAAAGATATTTTGATTTATAAAATCTTTTGCGTAGATTAAAATAATATCAAAGTGCCGTTGTTATCTGTATATAATGTAGATTATGATAATTTTTTTTATAAAATTCTGTATTAGAAGACGAGTGAAAACGGATTGTTCTTCAAAGTGAAGGTCCTCGTTTGTGTATAAAGACAATTCAAGTACTATTAAAAGAAACGATAGAAGTATTTGACTGGTTTTCTTTTAGTATTGATTTTATTATACCGAAGATTTTTTAAATCCTGGAATTAGTTTGATCCTATTGGGAATGGAAGATTTGGCGATTTCGAGGGCCGTCCATAAACTATGCTGCCACTTTCGGGCTATCTCAAAACAGGGGAAATAGGTTGATTTTTCACGAAAGTGGGAAAATAAATTATCTTCAATAACATTAATATAAATACCATATTGAATTCGATATGACTCCCTTTACATTCTTAAAATTTCAAGTCGAAATATTTAATATTCAATAAAATAGTTAAATATATATTAATAGACAAATAGACCAAAAAAAGATTGTGTACCAAACGAGATGAATTTTCAACACGAAAAGACAAATTTGCATCAAATACTATATGTACCTATTGTAGCCCTGTTATTAGTTCTCATTGAGCTTTTGGGCTTTCTTTATTCAAATGAATAAGCAAAAACAAATTTTTTTTACCAAAAAGTTGCATCAACAACCAAATAGTTGAACTTTCAAGCAAAAGAGACGAGTTTTCAATAAAATAATTGAACTTTTAACCAAATAGTTAAATTTTTAAGAATAAAAGATGAATTTTCAACCAAATGGATGAATTTTGTAACCAAATAGCTGAACTGTCAACTAAAAAAGATCAACTTTCAACCAAGCAAGATACACTTGCAACCAAGAAAGATAACTTTTCTACCGTATAAAAGAATAATTTTCAATCCAAAAGGATGATTTTTTAATAAAACAGTTGACTTTTTAACAAATTAATTACATTTTTAATAAAATAGTTTAATTTTTAACCAAATAATTGAATTTTCCACCTACAAAGATGCATTTTCAACCAAATGGTCAAATTTTCAAATAGAAAAGATTTAAATTCAGTCATACTCACAATCTCAATCACACTCAATCACATACTCGTAATCACCAAATAGTTGAATTTTTAATTCAATATGACGAATTTTTTAGAAGACAGTTGAATTTTCAAACCGATAAGTCGAATTTTTAACAAAAAATTTAATTTTCAATAAAAATATGTGAAAAGAGAAAATATTTTTAAAAATGAATAAAAGATGAATTTTCAACAAAATAAAAAACATGACAAGACGAATTTTAAACCAAAAATAATTGAATCCTCAACCAAAAAGATGAATAACTTTTTTGCACAATTTTGTCTTGTTAATATTGGGTTTTTGAATTTCCTCTCAAAAAATTTTGAATTAATTTTCTATAAAAAAGATGAACTTTCAACAAAATACAACAATTTTCTACAAAATAGTTGAATTTTAAACCCAAAATGAAATGCTTACATTCTAAAATAAAAAAATTAATTTTGAACCGAAGAAAACGAATTTTTAGCAAAATAGCTAAATATTCAACCAAAAAGGTAAATCTTAAAAAATTACTTTTTAACAAAGTAGTTCAACCAAGCAGTTGAATTTTTGAACAAAAAAAGGCATTTTTAGCTAAATAGTTAAATTTTTGACCAAAAAGACAAATTTTCTACAATTAAATTAATATAAATTCAATAATTAATATTATAAAATAAATAGTAATAAATAAAGAAAAAAAAAGTTCAATTCAACCAAATAAGACGATTTTTCAACCAGGAAGATTAATTTTGTACTGAAAAAGACGCATTTTCAACAAAATACATGAATTTTCATCTAGAAAAGATCAATTTTCAATTAACATTATTAATTTTCAAACAAAAATAGAATAGTAACGTTTTCAGTTAAATGAAAATCTCAACCACAAAAAAAATGAGTTTTCAACAAAATAGTTAAATTTTCGACCAAAGAGATGAATTTTCAACCGTAAAAGGTTTTCATTTGAAATTTTCAACCAAACAGTTGCATTTCTAACAAAAAAGAATGAATTTTCAACCTGGAAGATTAATTTTATACCGGTAAAAAGACAGATTTTCGATAAAATATATGAATTTTCCTGCCAAATAGTTTAATTTTCACCTAGAAAAGGTCAATTTTCATTTAAAATAATTAATTTTCAAACCAAAATGGAATAGTTACATTTTCACTTTAAAAAAATCTCAGCCAAAAAAAAACGAATTTTCAAGAAAATAGTTAAATTTTCAACCAAAGATATGCATTTTCAACAAAAAAGTTCGAAATTCAACCAAATAACAATACGGTATTTCGAAAAAAACGAATTTTGAACCAAATATTTGGATTTTAAACCAAAAAATATACATTTTAAACCAAAAATTGAATTTTTTAAAATAGTTCAACTTTCAACAAGGGATTATTTTTTAACAAAATAGTTGCATTTTTATCAAAATAATTGAATTTTCAAGGAATTTTTAAACAATCGAGATTAATTCCGAACCAAAAATTTAGTAGTATAGACTTTTCATCCAAAAAGAATGAAATTTTAAACCAAAATGGTTGGATTTCCTGAATGGGTTCTATTAATTCAGTTCGCATTGAGTGAAAAAACGTGAAAAAGGGCATGTTTCTTGAAAAACAGGGGAAAAATAAATTCTTTAAACCCTCGAATTGGTAACGTATGTAGTTTTAGGACGGCCCGTAAGCATAAAATAAAACAGCAAATGAAAACTTTCTTTCTATATTACATTTATAAATATTCAATTTTTAAAGGTATAAATCTTTACATAAATGTTACAGCAATTTTTAACATTAGGTATTCAAACTATTATCGCAATTTTAACTAACTGTAAATTAACAGATAACGAAAACAATTACTTATTATTTATCTAACATACAATCGCACTTCATTATCACTCAATAACAAAAAACAGGTTTTTTTCCACTCAACCATTCAAAATAGTATTTATAACAGAAACTTAATTAAATATTACTAGCATACCCACAACCTACCATTATATTTTCCCAGTTTCATAAATTCCGACGAATTCAAGCAATTCAAAATAAAAATAATTAAACATACGTATTTTTATATTATATCTATTCTTCTATTTTTGTTCGATGTTTGTATTTCTTGGAACTAGAAGATTAACTCTTTATCCTAAACTTTGAGATTATTCGTTAGTAATCCATAATTATATATAAATATTGAACATTCAGCAGTAATATTTGCACACATAATTCGCTCTTAATTTACCTAATACTAATATAACTTGACGAGACAATATAGTAAGCTGAAGGAGTATTCATTTCATGAGATAAATAATTATTAACTAAAATTAACAATTTAATTAAGCGAATTAATATAATAAGCGTGAGCTTATACTAAATTCGTTTTTACATTTGGCAGGTACATGGAAGCGTGCGCTTTTGGAATTCACATCTCCTTCCAATAAGTCTATATTCTAAAAAAATTTATTAAGACAAATTAGAATCAGATTATTATTTACACGTAACTGAATTATGTAGGACGATTTTTAAAATATGAAATTAGAAAATTAGTAGATTCAATTTTTTTAAACGATTTTATTAAATGTTAAATAAATATTCTGTCTGCCTAAATTAAAAATAATGCACACTTTTAATAAATAAATTATGCTCAAACTTAACAAAGCACGATAATAAAAATAAATTAATCTTCATTAAAAATGGAAAATTCACATTTCAGGATTGTAATAATAATAAATGAATAAATATTAGTAATAGAAAAAAATTGATATTAAATAGCAATATAGATTAATAAATAATTTATGGTATTCAATAATATTCATTTTCAAATTTTCAATGTGAATAATTGATCAAAGGCATTGCGAAAATGCAGGAAATAATTTTTAGTGACCCTGTTTAATAAATTAAATCATTTTTGTTTTAACAGGTAACAAAAATAAATATATATAAATATTAAATAAGTTACTTTAACATTAAAAGATAGCACATCAAAAAAAGAAGAAATAACGAGAATAATTTATAATTTCGAAAATAAGGAATATTTTAACAAAAATATTTTATATTCTCTATTACCTACCTAAAAACGAATACCTGGTTGGCAAGATATCGGTTATAATACCAAATCCTGAATATTTATTGCAGACTCGAGCGAAACTGTTTACATTTTTGAAAAATTGATGTTATAGGATTACAGTCAATAATTAAAATTGAAATAAAATCCATTATCATATTAATTTTTCAAAAATCCACTAGTATTTTCTTCGGTCCCTGATTCATATCGTATAGAATAATCTCACTCATGCGAACTTCCTATGTACATCATCATAAAAAATTAATTAAAAATTACACATAACTGCAAAGTTGCAAATTGTATATAATAATCTAGAATCTTATCACGATAATATTGCACTGCCGGCCCAGAGCGTTTTTGAAAATCTTCCAAGTTAAAAACTTTTTCAATCAAGCAAAAATTGAAGCTCTAGCGATTAAACTAACTTCTGAACAAATTGAGCAGTTCACTTATTTCTTATATTTAATGAATATTATATGGAAATGAAGATTCCGAATCTGAGCTCTAACTTAATTAATTATTTGATTATAAAAGAATATTGAATATACTAATTCTATATTAAATTAGTTACCCGAGTGTCGAACTTTTAAGACGCATTTGCATCCTTGAATTTGTAGTAATTACATAAATATGTGGACACGTACATTAATTTTATAACTACCTAAAAAATGTTGAATCATGATGGCGATATTTGACTTTCTTGAAATGTTAATTATATAAAATACCTATATTATCAGTTCAAGTTATATTGCAGATGATAAAAATATATAAGTTTGTTTCAGGACTGACTTAAGTTTTGCAACTTCTCTTGGTTTCCCATAAAAGAGTCTATACATTATATAGATTCCTATGGAAATTTGTAAACCGAAAATAATTCTAATTTAGTAAAACTACAGATAAGCCTTAATTCAATCTTTTGCAGGGTGGCCGCAAAAGTTCATTTTAAAACATTCCCTGACTTCCCTTATTTTTCCCTGACAATTAATATTCAAAGTTCAAAATTTTTATCTTGTAACATTTTTAACATAGAATATTTTATAAACGAAATAAAACAATTTAAAATTTATTCTTTTCAATTACAAAAAAAGACTTTTCTACCGTGAAAAATGAATTTTCAATCCAAAAGGACGAATTTTCAACCTACGAAGATGAATTTTCAAATTAAATGGTGGAATTTTCAAACAAAAAACATTACACTTCAGCCAGAAACACTTGAATTACTAATACGAAAAGTTGAATTTTTAACGAAAAATATAATAGTTGACATTTCAACAACAAAAAACCCGAATTTTCAACAAAATAGTTCAATTTTGTACCAAAGAGACAAATTTTTAACTAAAATGATGAATTTTCATTTAAAAAAATGAATTTTTAACAAAGTAGTTCAACTTTCAACCCAAAAGTTGAACTTTTCAACCAAAAAGACAAATTTTCAACAAAAAGTTTTCAAGCCAAAGGACGAATTTTCTGTAACTACTGTAATTTTCAATTAAGAAATATGAATTCTCAACAAAAAAGTTAATTTTCAACCAAAGAGATGAATTTTCAACGAAAATTATGAATCTTCAACAACAACAAAATGCATTTTTAACAAAGTAGTTCAACTTCCAACCCAGAAGTTGAATTTTCCAACCAAAAATGAATTTTCAGTCAAAAAATTAAAAAATTAATCTAAATTGTTAAACTTTCAAGCCAAAAGGCGAATTTTTTGTAAAACAGTTGCATTTTCAACCCGAAAATATAAATTTTTAACAAAAAAGTTAATTTTTACCCAAACAGTTGGTTTTTTAACCAAAAAAGAGGAAATTTCAATCAAGAATATTAGTTTTCTACCAAAAAGGACGAATTTACAATTAAAAAAGATCAATTTTCAAGTTTTCAACCGAAAATGGAAGTTACAGTTTCAGTTTAAAAAATTAATTAAACAAAAAAGACATTTTCAACAAAATAATTAAATTTTCAATCAAAGGGTTGAACCCTGAATCTTAACCAAAAATATAAATTTTTAACTTGGTTGAACTTTTACCCAGGTAATTGAATTTTGAATTGGAAAAAAATCATTTTTCAACCAAAAATAGAATAAATACATTTTCACTTCAAAAAGTGAATTTTCGTTTAAAACACAAAATTTATTGAAAGAAAGAAAACCAAAGAGATGCATTTTAAACAAAAATTGTGAATCTTCAACAAAAAATGACTTTTTAACAAGTGGTTTAACCTTCAATGAAGTAATTGAATTTAAAAAAAAAAAAGAAATCTCAATGGAAAATATAATAGTTGGTATTAAAACTAAATAAGATTTTAATTTTAAATCAAAACGAGTTTAATTCAACAAAAAATTACAAACAAAATAGTTGAATGCTCAACCAAACAAGATTAATTTTCAACCAAACAGTTGCATTTTTAATCAAGGAAGATAAAATTTCTATCATTCTACCAAAAAAGATGAATTTTGAAACCAAAAAGACGAATTTTCAAAAAAAATAAGTTGAATTTTCAACCAAAAAAGATTACTTTTTAACAAAATTGTTGAATCTTCAACCATATAATAAAATTTTTGACTGAGGTTATAATCTTCAAGAGGAAGCAGCTGATAAAACAGGAATATAAATAGAAATACATGGCAATTAAATTAATAACAAAAATATTACATCAGGGAGGCCGCAAACTTCATTTTCAAATTTCCTTAACTTCTTCCTGACGATTAGTATTTAAAGATTAGAATTCTGATATTGGAACATCTTTAACATAAAATATTTTATAAACAGAATAAAAAAATTTCAAATTTATTATCAAGATTTTTTTTTCCTGACCTACAGCCACCCTTCTTTTAGAAATTTCTTTCGACTTGAACAAAAAAAAATAATTAAAAATATTGTCTTTTAGAATCTAAATTTGATGATTACATCTAAGTTTTCAACTTTTCTCTCACAATAAAAAAAGGTACCTTTAAAAAAGAAAAATTGAAATCTTAGTACCTAACTAAGCGAGGCTATCAATTATATTAACAATTCATTTTCCTATAATTTTAATATTAATCGTCAATTATTCTATTTCAGTCAAGAAACAAGATTGCCTTTTCTACTACTTCCTGCTGGGCTTAAAACAGTGTCAAAACTTTCAGCTTCACTGCTCTCGCTGGTATTAACTCGTGTTCTTTCTAAAACTCCACCTTCATTTCTCATCCCAAAAGGTTGAAAAAGTGGATTTCGAACCTCAACATCTACTCCGGAATCTATGCTTTTAGAGAAGTTTGAAGTTTCTGAGAGTTTGCGGAAATTCCCGAAGAAGACACTATCGGTTCCTACGCTCTCGGCACCGCTTTCACTGGCTCCATCTCCTAGTGATTCCGTTTCGTCGGTTTCGGAAACACTGCTGACGTCGTGGGCCAATAATTGCTTCCGTGAACCATTGCTATCTGTGCTGCTCAGGTAACCACTATCTTCCATTTTATTCTGAAAAATTCTTGTGATTAATATTTATAAGGGAAAATCAATTTTCTAGTAGTGGGTGCAAAACTTTATTTTCAAAATTCCCTCATTTTTCCCTGGCCATTAATTTGAAAGACCAAAAATTCAATCTTGTAAGATTTTTGGTATAGAATATTTTATAAATGCAATAAAGCAATTTTAAATTGATATGTTTTTAATTTATTATTCTCAGGGCCGCCACAGCCTAGTTTACTTGAAAAAGTGACTAATATTCAAGATGATTAATTTACATTTGGATAGTTTGGTCTATTTTTTGTAATAACAAATATTACAAAATGTCCATTGCCGTAAAAAGATCATATTTTTTATTAGCTCCGGTAGGAATAATAAAAATAATTTTGGCATTTACCATTGGGTACATAATAATAAAGAGGATACTTTTTCGCCAATAAGCAATTTATAATATTTGTTATTGCAAAAAAAGAGACCAAACGATCGAAATTTGTATTTAACATCTTGAATATTTATTAACATTGGTACCTCTTTAATATTTCATAAAAGTGACTAATTTCTCACCAAAAACGTGCCTAAAAGTGACAAATGTGCTTTAATAATGGGACTACAGTTCTTTTGAATTTAAAAGAATTAGAGGAATTTAAGGGAAATGAGAAAGATTCGATGAAATTCATAAAAAATTAAAGATAAATTAAACAAATATATGCAAGTGAATTTAAAACAATGCAAAAATATGAAAAATTGATTAAATTCAATAAGTTTGAAATGAAACAAAACTAAAAAAAAAGTAATAAAATTTTTGTTTAAAAATCTATTGAATTGAGTACAATTGAGCGACTTCAGACGAACTCCAGAAAATTAAATAAATTCAAGAGAATTCCAAATAATTCAAAAGAATCTGAAAGAATTCAGGATAAATCAAAAAGAATCCTCAAGAATTTATTAAAATATCTTGAGAGCTTTTAAAATCCCTTAAAATCATTGAGATCCTCGCAAATCTTATAAAATTCCTTGGAATCTTTAAAAATATCTTAAAACCTCATAGATCCTGTAAAATCATTTCATATCTTCCGAAATTCTAGGAATTCTTTACAACCGCATGAACAATTTTTCAAATCCCTTAAAATTTTTTAAAATTCCTTCAAATGATTGAAATCAATAACAAATTCCTTTGAATAATTTAAAATACCCTAAAATATTTCCAATCTTTAAAAATCCTTTCAAATTATGGAAATCAATCAAAAATTCCTTTGAGTCTTTTAAAGTCCCTTCAAATTATCGAAATAAAAAAAACAGTCCGTAAAATATTTCAAATCATTTTAATTTGTTTGAAATCCTTTGAGAAATTTCGAATCTCTTGAAAATGCCTTAGAATTTTTTTAAATACCTTAAAAGATTTCAAATCGTTTGGAGATTCCCTTCAAATTATTAAAATCTATTAAAAATGCATTGACATCTTTTGAAATGTCATACAATAAAAATGGCAGGGATTACAAGTCCGTCCACCTTTTTGCACATTTTTCCCTCTTAAATTTGAAAAATGCTATAAAAACCTAAAATATGGAATTTTTGTATCCAATTTCCCCCTTTTCTCCTTTTTGTACAAGGTTTTGATTAATTTTTTAAGAATCATAAACAGAAATACAAGACTTTAGAAAACAAGAAACTTTGAGAAAGATTCTTTTTGATAATACCAGTTTCAAGTATTTCCTACGCGATTTATTTGCTAATTTTATATATTTTAAGGACATCGTTGACAGCTAAGAAATCGCTAACGATTCAATCGAGAAATTAAACCTGAAAGATAAATCAATTATTTGATTTTTCAACCCAAAAAACAAGTTTTCAACAAAAAAGTTAATTTTTAACCAAATAGTTGAATTTTCTACCAAAATAGTTGAATTATCAATTAAAAAAGTAGAATTCTCAACGAAAAATCTAATATTTTTAATAATATTTCAACCCAAAAAATTGTATTTAAAATAAAAAAGCAGTTGAGTTCATTAAAAAAAGATTAATTTTTCAACAAAATAGTTGATTTTTCAAACAAAAAAGTTTTTTCTGTCAATAAAAAAAAAATCAACCAAGTTGTTGAATTTTAAAGCTTAAAAAAAGAATTTATTAGAAAAAAGTTGGATTTTCAACAAAAAAGTTCATTTTCAACCAAATAGTTGAATTTTCAACTCAAAATGACGTATATTCAACAAATAGATGAATTTTCAACTGATAGCCTGAATGTTCGAACAAAAACAAAATGAATTTTTAACAAAGTGGTTCAACTTTTAACTAAGTAGTTGAATTTTGAACCAAAAAAGATGAATCTCAAACGGACAGTGTTATAGTTGATATTTAATAAAAAAAAAAGATAATTTTTGTAATTAAAAACAGTTGAATTTTTCAAAAGAGACGCATTTTTTATAACATAGTTGAATCCTCAAACAAAACAGATGAATTTCCACCCAAACAGTTTCATTTTTAACCAAAAGAGATGAATTTCCAATTTAAAAAAACGAATTTTCAACAAAATAGTTGAATTTCCAACCAATAAAGATTTTTGAGTCAAGAAAGAAACAAAATTCAACCAATTTATTGAATTTTCAAGACCTAAAGACGAATTTCCAACAAAACAGTTGAATTTTCAACCCAAAATGATAAATTTTCAACAAAAAACGTTAGTTTTCATCCACATAGTTGAATTTTCAACAAAATAATTAAATTTCCAAGTAAATAATAAAATTGTTAACCAAAAAATTGATGCTGCGGTTGTAGAAAACGAATTTTGGAAATAAAAAATAATATGAAAAAAGTAGCGTATATTAGGACCCTCTAATAAAGTATAATTTAATTTGGTGTTGATTGTTATATGGCATGGTTTTATATTTTAGCAAACTGCCATTTAAAAAAATTGTTATCTTCATATTTTTGTTATTTTTGTCAAACATTTTTTTAATTTCAAGTTCTTTATACTATAATCTTTTTTTAGCTGACAATAACATTTTTTTTCATCTGAGGGCTTTCAATTGATAAAAATATACTAGAAACAAAGTTAAACCTCTAAGGAAACAAAAACAGAAAAAGTAGGTTTTTTAGTTATTTTTGTGCTTTTAAAATTATTTCTTTCAAGCTTACTTAGAAAAATACTTCAAATAACTCAGGCTTGTGTACTAAAAAGAATATACTATAAAAAAATTGATGAGAATAATTAATCAAAATCTATCTACTAATAAAAATATATTTAAAAAAGTTCAAGCACGATCATTTTAAAATTCTGTTGTTTATCTATTTCCAATCTTTGACCTTATTGCATTTTTAAAATCTATTTTCGCCAGTAGAAAATGCTGAAGTGTACAACAGATTTTTCAAAGCTAGTTAAAAAAAATGTTTAACCACAAACATTTCTAGAAATGTGATTCATAAGATACCCATATGATACAAAAATCTTTTAATAATAACTGAAATCCCCTTTCAATCCCCTTTTCTACCCAAAATTGAACTACTGAACTGCTGCGATCCCTGATATGGTATTAAATTCTTTTCAAAAATGTAATATACACACCAGTGTTGGATTCATAAGAGGCGTTTTCTTCTGCACCTTAGATTTCTTCAACCCATTTGGTGGTTTCGAACAAATCCGATCTGCCGAATTACAAAACGTCTTCATCCTATGTTGAATGAGATGCGTTCGATCCTCTCTTCGATTCACATTTTGTCGATTTCGGCTAGAGCATGGCCGTTCTTTCATCACAACTTCATTTTCATACAAAAAAGACGAATGACCTGAAGGATCAACATTTACATTTCCAGTATTCATCTTGCAAGAAGGCAATGGGCTTAATTTTGTCCCTCTTAAATTATTGCTTCCACGTAGAACAAAATTTGCATAAATATTCCCTGATGAACTTTCTCCATTGCAATTGATGTTGGAAATATTGGTAGAACCATTGCGATTATAATTTGAATAGTCCTTACGTGTCCCTACGAATAAACTATCAAGGTTTGGGACAGGAGCGCCATCATTGGCTGTAGGGTCCCCCGTTCTGGCACGACTCCTGTCCCAGAAGTCGTTTTTTGAGAGGGGCGTTGTTATTTGAAGATTTTCCATTCTTCTTGGCTCATTTGATTGTTGATAAATTCCTTCAGATGGTGGCAATGGTACCACGTCTGGCTGATTTGTTGGCTTTCTTTGTCTCCTTGCATGTCTGCTGTCAGGAGTGAGAAACCTGTAGAATTAAAATAACATATTTACTGATTAGAATTCAGAAGTCAGAATTCTCTGTTAATTTTCTCAGACTTCAGGAAAAAAGATGTCCCCAAAAGAGGGGAAATAGGGTGATTTTTCACGAAAATGGGGGAATTAATTAACATTGATAAAATTATGTAGCTACCATATTTCTCAGATTTCGAGTCAAAATATATTATTGCATTTTTAATCAAAAAAATATGAATTTTCAACAAAAAAGTTCATTTTCAACCGTGACAGATAAATTTTCAACAAAAAAATGGTAGTTCAATCAAAAATTTGCATTTAGAACCAAATAGTTGAACTTTTAAGCAAAGAAACAAAATTTTACCATAAAAGTTGAATTTTTAACCAAATAGTTGAATTTCCAACCTGAAAAGATGAATGTTCAAAACAAAAAGGTGAATTTTCAGCAAAAGAGTTGCATTCTTATCCCCAAAATATGAATTTTCAAAAAATAAGTTCATTTTAAACCAAAAAGTTGAATTTTCCAACCAATAGTTGAATTTTCTACCATATTGTTTAAATTTCAAGCCAGAAAAATGATTTTTCTACAAAACATTAAAATTATAAACCAAATACATAGTTGAATTTTCACGTTAAAAAGTCGAATTTTTTAGTAAATATATTTGAACGACAAACCTGAGAAGATGAATTTTCAGCAAAAAAAGTTGATTTTCAACCAATAAAGATAAATTTTAAAAAAAATTTTCTGTCCAAAGAGATTAATTTTTAACGAAAAACGACAAATTTTCGACAAAAGAGTTAAGTTTTCAAGTTAAAAAGTCGAATTTTTTTAGAAGATATTTTATTTTTAAGCGCGAAAAGATCAATATTCAACAACAACAAAATTATTTGTAACCAACACAGATGAATTACAAAAAAAATTAATATTCAAGGGAACAGTTGTATTTAGAACCAAATAGTTGAACTTTCAAGCAAAAGAGATGAATTTTGACCAAAAAGTTGAATTTTTAACCAAATAGTGGAATTTTCGTCCCCAAAGTAGAAATTTCCAACAAAATAGTTAAAGTTTCGATAAAATTGTAGAGTTTTCAATCTAAAAAGAAGATTGTTCTACAAACAGTTAAATTTTCAACCCGAAAATATAAATTTTCAAAAAATAAGTTCATTTTTAATCAAACAGTTCAATTTTCAAACAAATATGTAGTTGAATTGTCAACCCAAAAAGAGGAATTTTGATCCTAGAAGATTAGTTTTCTGCAAAAAAGACGAGTTTTGAACCAAATATTTGAACTTTCAACTAAAAAAGATAACTTTTTACCCAAAAATGGAACAGATTAATTTTCAGTTAAAAAAATTAATTTTCAACAAAAAAACGAAGTATTTTCCACCAAAGAGATGAACCTTTAACCAGGAAAACGAATTCTCTAACAAAAAGACAAATTTTCAACAAAATAGTTTAATCCTTAACCAAAAGAAATTATTTTCAACGAAACAGTTGCATTCTTAACCAAAAGAGATGAATTTTCAAATCAAAAAGACATATTTGCAACTATGAAAGATTTTCCAGTGAAGAAAAAAAAAATTTCAACCAAACAGTTAAATTTTTAACAAAATAGTGAAATTTTCGTCCCCAAAGTAGGAATTTCCAACAAAATAGTTAAAGTTTTGATAAAATTGTAGAATTTTCAATCTAAAAAGAAGATTGTTCTACAAACAGTTACATTTTCAACTCGAAAATATAAATTTTCAAAAAATAAGTTCATTTTTAATCAAACAGTTCAATTTTCAAACAAATAGTTGAATTGTTAACCCAAAAAGAGGAATTTTCAGCCTAGAATATTAGTTTTCTACAAAAAAGACGAGTTTTGAACCAAATAGTTGAACTTTCAACTAAAAAAGATAACTTTTTACCCAAAAATGGAACAGATTAATTTTCAGTTAAAAAAATTAATTTTCAACCAAAAAACGAAGTATTTTCAACCAAAGAGATGAATCTTCAACCAGGAAAACAAATTCTCAAACAAAAAGACAAATTTTCAACAAAATAGTTTAATCCTTAACCAAAAGAAATTATTTTCAACGAAACAGTTGAATTCTTAACCAAAAGAGATGAATTTTCAAACCAAAAAGACATATTTGCAACTATGAAAGATTTTCCAGCCAAGAAAAAAAAAAATCAACCAAAAAGTTAAATTTTCAACAAAATGATTTAATTTTCTACCGAAAGAGGCTAATTCTCAACCAAAAATATAATAGTTGACTTTTCAATTAAAAAGTACGAATGTTCTATCCAAAAAGACTAATTTTCAACAAAACAGTTGCATTCCGGAACAAAAAAGATGAGTTTTTAACAAAAATAATTAAAGCGTCAACCAAAAGAGATAAATTGTGAACCATGAATATACTAGTAGACTTTTGAATTAAGATGAATTAACTTTCAACCAAAAATAGTGAATTTTCCACTAAAAGCGAAATTTTCTATCCAAAAAGACAAATAATCAACAGAGCGTTCAGTTTTTGACCAAAAATATGAATTCTCAATGAAAAATATAATAGTTGATACTTCAAACAGATAGATTTTCATATTCAAATAAAAAACAGATGAATTCAACCAGAAAAGACGAATTTTCAAAAAATTAGTTAAATACTCAAAAAAACAGAATAATTTTCAACCGAACATTTGCACTTTTAATCAAAAAGGATGACTTTTCTCCAAAGTAGATGAATAGTGGAATTTTCAATCAAAAAGATTAATTTTCAACAAAATAGTTGACAAAATAAAGATTTTTCAGTCAAGAAAGAAAAAAAGTAGACTTTTCAACCCGAAATTATGAATATTTAACAAAAAGGTTCATTTTCAACCAAACAATTGCATTTTTTACCAAAATAGTGGAATTTTCAACCCAAACAGACGAATTTTCAACTAAAAAGTTAAATTTTTGATTAAAAAAGATTAATATAAATTGAAAAATGTAATAGTTGATATTTAAACCAAAACCGATTAGACATTTAAATAAAAAACAGTTGAATTCAACAAAAATGACAAATTGTCAAGAAAACAGATTAATTTTTAACTAAACAGTTGCATTTTCTACCAAAAAGTTCAGTTTTCAACTAAATAGTTGAATTATCAAGCAAATAGTTTAATTTTCTACCAATCCGTTGAAATTTTAAGCCGAAAAGATGAATTTTCAACAAAAAGGTTCGTTTTCATCCAAAGAGTTGAATTCTCAACCTAAACCGATATATTTTCAACAAAAGTTGAATTTTTAAGAAATTAGTTGAATGCTCAACAAAATTAAAATAATTTTTAACCAAACAGTTGAATTTTCAACCAAAAAGGATGATATTTGTCACAAAGTAGATGAATATTCAAACCAAATTAGACGAATTTTCAACAAAAGAGTGGAATTTTTCAAACAAAATACTTGAATTTTCAACTGAAAAAGGCGAAATTTCAAGCAAAAAGGATGAACGTTGATTTAACCATATTGTTGAATTTTCAACAAAATAATAACATTTTTAACCAAAAAGATGAAATCTCAGACAAAAATATAATAGAGTAGACTTTTCAATTTAAAATAATGAACTTTGAACCCAAAATTATTTGTTTTTTGTGTGTGGTTCTATTAATTCTATTAATTCAGATTCCCCCAGAAAACTGAGGAAAAGAGAGGAATGCTTTAGAAAAAGGGGAATGAGAAGAATAGGGAAAGATGTGAAGTCTGTTTTCTTAATAATTTCAGGTTTTAAAAATTGTCTATCTAACTATATAAACATAAATAACAATCTAATCACCTGTTCTTTTTCCAGGAGAGCGTTTTGTCCACTTCATTACCGAGTGATCGAGTTCCATTCGAAGCATCAGCTTCTTTCATGGAAGCTTTGAGCCTGGCTTCATAGATAGCTCGCAGACTTCCGTAGCCTCGATGAAGAGGAGCAACTCCATTTTTTATCGAATCCTCATCCCTGAAGCTGCCTTTACTTCGCAAAAGAATTTGACTTGGTCTCTCCAAGGAATCGGCATAAACTTCACTTGGTACTTCTTTTTCGTAGTGAACATCACCATTTATCTTCAGCTTCATTGGTTTTCTATCTAGAGTGTCTGGTTCGTATTCTGATTCATCCAGTTTTACGTAGTTTCTGGGAGAATCTTGAACCTTGATGGTCAGATGTCCTGGATTCTCGGGCTCGTATTGAATTTCTGGACCAGAGTCATCACTTCCGGTTGGACTGGCGTAACCATCATTTACGTACACTTCACTCACGAGTGAATAGCCCTCTTTTTGAGAAATAATTTCTGGAAGGTTGTAGTAGTTCTTCTTACGCGCCTGAAAATTGAAAAATGATTGATTTAAAAAAAAGGAAGTTGTGACATTACGGAGTGGACGCAAAACTTCATTTTCAAAATTCCCTGATTCTTCCCAGGCTAATTTTTCATTTTCCCCGACGTTAATATTTAAAGAGAAAAATTCTAATCTTGGAACAGTTTTAAAATAGAATCTTTTATAAATGAAATAAAACAATTTTTGATTAAATTTTCGAGTTGGTTCAGGTAATTTTCAAAAACAATAATAATCATGACTTGGAAGAGAAAATTTTCGAAAAGAATTATAATTCTGACTTGCAACAGTGAAATTGTCAAAAGAAGTACAATTTGACTTGAAACGGGGAATTTTCGAAAAGAATCATGATTTTGATTTAGAACAGTGAATTTTCGAGGAAAATGAGAATTTTGGGTTGGAACAGGAAATTTTGGGAAAAAATTATAATTCAGATTTGGAACTAGGAGTTTTCCAAAATAATTATAATTATGACTTGGAAGAAGAAATTTTCGGGAAGAATAATATTATTATTCTGATTTGGAACACTGAAATTGTCAAAAGAAAAACAATTACAATCCAGATCTGAAACAAGAAATTTTCGAAAAGAATTTTGACTTGGAATAGAAAATTTTCGAGAATAATTCTAATTCTAACTTGAAACAGTGAATTTTCCCAAAGAAGTACGTTTTGCCTTGGAACGAGGAATTTTCGAAATTAATTATGATTCTGATTCGGAACAGGGAATTCTTGAAAAAAATTATAATTTTGAGTTAGTTCAGGTATACCATTAAGCCATTTCCCTTTCAGGGTAGGCGTGACACTACCCGCTTCGGGTAGTGTTTCTAGGTGGATAGATTCTTGTAGTAAATAACTACAAGTGTGGGCTCACCACACCCACGATGTGCCAACAGCACTCAGTATTCTTGAATGGTCACCCATCCAAGTACTAACCGCGTCCAACGCTGCTTAACTTCAGTAATCTGACGAGAACTGGGTTTTTCAGCATGGTATGGCCGTTGGCAATTTTCCAAAAAGAATTATAATTCTGAGTTTTACCCGTATTTAAAGAATAAGTATAGTGAAGTATAATTCTGACTTAGACAGCGAATTTTCGAGAAAAATGGTAATTTTTAGTTAGAACAGGAAATTTTCCGAAGCAATTATATGTAATTCTGAATTGGATCAGAGAATTTTCGAAAAAAATTATTATTCCTATCTCGATCAAGGAATTTTCCAAAAGAAGTACAATTTTGACTTGGAATGGGGAATTTTCTAAAAGAATTTAAATTCTGATTCGGAACAGTGAATTTTTGAACAGAATTATAATTTTGAGTTGATTCAGGGAATATTCCAAAAGAATTATAATTCGGGGTTTTACCTGTGGTTAAAAAATAAGTATAATGGAGAGTAATTCAGACTTGGAACAGTGAATTTTCGGAAGGAATGATAATTTTTAGTTAGAACAGGAAATTTTCCGAAGTAATTATATGTAATTCTGAATTAGATCAGAGAATTTTCGAAAGAAATTATTATTCAGATCTGGAGCAAGGAATTTTCCGGAAGAAGTACAATTTTGACTTCGAATGGGAAATTTTCTAAAAGAATTTAAATTCCGATTCGGAACAAGGAATTTCGGAAAAAAATTATAATTTTGAGTTCGTTCAAAGAATATTCCAAAAGAATTATAATTCGGGGTTCTACCTGTAGTTAAAAAATAAGTATACTGGAGTATGATTCAGACTTCGAACAGTGAATTTTCGAGAAAAATGATGATTTTGACTTGGAAGTGGAAATTTTCCGAAGCAATTATATGTAATTCTGAACTGGATCAGAGAATTTTCGAAAAAAATTATTATTCAGATTTGGATCAAGGAATTTTCCGAACGAAGTACAATTTTGACTTTGAATGGGGAATTTTCGAAAATAATTTTAATTATGATTCAGAACAGGGATTTTTTAAAAAGAATTATAATTTTGAGTTGTTTCAGGGCATATTCCAAAAGAATTATAATTTGGGGTTTCACCTGTAGTTAAAAAAAGTATAATGAAGTATAATTCAGACTTGGAACAGTGAATTTTTGAGAAAAATTATAATTTTGAGTTAGAAGAGGAAAATTTCCGGAACAATTATATGTAATTCTATCTTGAAACATTGAATTTTCCAAAAGAAGTAGAATTTTGACCTGGAACGGGAAATTTTCGAAAAGATCTATGATTCTGATTTAGAATAGAAAATTTTTGAAAAGAATTATGATTTCCGCACTGTCTATGGTTACGCAATTTTCCGTAACTCTAACCATTTTTCCAGATTCTTCAGGGCTAACGTTACGGGCAATTCCGTAACCATAGATAGTGCCTATAATTTTGAGTTTCTCCAGGAAATTTTCCAAAAGAATTATAATTCTGAGTTATACCTGTATTTGAAAAATAAGTCTTATTCTAACTTGTAACAGTGAATTTCAAGAAAAATGATAATTTTTATTTAAAACAGAAACAAGGAATTCTCCAAATGAATTATAATTCTGACTTAGAATAGAAAATTTTCGAGAAGAATTCTAATTCTAACTTCAAACAGTGAATTTACTAAAGAAGAACAATATTGACTTGGAACAGGGAATAACCGAAAATAATTATGATACTGTTTTGGAACAGGGAATTCTTGAAACGAATGATAATTTTGAGTGGGTTCAGGAAATTTTCCAAAAGAATTCTGTGTTAGGACATAAAATTTCAAAAAGAATAATTCCGAGAATAATTCCCAGACCCGGAAAATGAAAAATTGATCTGGTGAAAATCGGAATGTGACCGGGAATTTGAAATCATAAGTATAGGGTTGATTATACTTATTATGTTTTATTATTTTATTATGGTAAACGCCTTCTCACCTGTTTCTTCATTTTAGAAATGGTCATCTCTCCTGTATTAGCATTGATGATCGCATTCTGCATCGTCAGTTCTTCTTCCATGGGCAAAGCAGTGGACAAAGTAGGACTCGAATGATTAATAGATTCAGGAGATTTCGAAGATTTTCTATTAGACTTTGATCTCTCGAGACTGTCAACTTCGTAATCATAAATTTGAGGAGATTTTGGACATTTTTGAGATTTTGGACCAGGTTCCAACGCCTTCACATCCACCAGTTCCTTAATAACTGCATCCATAATTCGCTTAGCCGAATTTATACCATTGGGCAGTTCCTTTATCATGTCCGGAAGTTTCTTCGGTACCAAAGGTGCCTTCGCCTTGCGTGGCCTTTTAGAAGGAGCAAGAGGCTCGGATATTTCTAATTTTTCTGATGTTTCTACTTTTGGTTTATCTACAGTTGGAACTACAATTTTCTGCATACTGAGATTTCTCTGCATTTTTGAATTTCCGTTGAACTTCATTTCTAGAGCCGCATTTTCTTCCATCTGCTTGATAAAGGAATTTTCGATCGCTTTTCTGACTTTTGCGTTGATTTCGTTGTTTTGGTGTGGATCGAAGGATGTAAAACCGTCTCTAAGTCTTCGCTGAAATTGATTGTAGACGGGTTCTTCGAACATGGATTTTGTGGATCTTTGAGAGACGCTGAACTTGTCATCATTTTCGAGTATTTCACTCTTGGCGATGTGGCGAAATGTTCTGAGCATTGGAGGATTGTCTTTCCAGGAAGAGAAAGGTTTCGTGGGTAAATTTGATCTGTCTGTGGTTTTAAAATCGTATTGATTAGTGATTTCTTTGAGGTATTCGAGACTGCGTGCGAATGTTCTTGCATTTTCTTGGAAGTATTTTCCCTCGTCTGCTGGCTCTTTCCAACGACGTTCTGGTGGTTTTACATCTTCTAACCAAGCTCGAACTCTACTTTCCCCAGGAATTGGTTTTGCGTTTTCTGGAAGACTTTGAAGATTCGGACGTGATTCTAAACAACCTGGACATCCGGAACATCGCTGGGATTTCTTGGATCTTGCTACGGAACCGCGACTGGAATTTGCTTTTTGCTTGTTTGATGAACTACACTGTTCAGAAAGGTTGTCTTCTTCAGCAATCTCTGCGAAATAAATTGGTTATACTTTCTTTTTTTTTACAAATTAGGAGTTTTTTTTCAAATTAGAAGTACATTTAAGTTGTGAGTTTATTACACAGATTTCAATATTCAGCTGTGTGTAAATGATTGAAAATTAAAAAAAATATATATTTTACAGTGTGGCCGTAGGTCAGGGAAAACCTGACAATCAGGGATAGGTCAGGGAATTTTATTGATCAGGTAAAGTCAGGGAAAAGTCAGGGATTAAAAAAAAAACATTGTAAAAATCAGGGAATTTCTATAAGAGACACTTTAAATAACTGTCCGGGATCATAAATTTGAAAATTTCAATATGTGAAATTGAAAGAACTTATTTGTTTTCGGAAAATTTCCAATTTGAAATTCAACTATTAAAGCTTTCAGTTTGAAACAAAATAATTGTAAAATTATTACAGGATAGTAATTGAAAAGTTTCTGTCTGATATTATGCAGTTCTAACTTTTTTGATTTAAAATTATTCTTCATTTTTCAACCTTTAAAATTTGAAAACATTGTGAATTATTCAATTTTTGTCCTCTTCGAAAGAAAATCATATTTTTTTTTGGTAAAAATTCAACTGTCTTCTAAAAAATTAAAATTTTTTGGTTGAAAATGCAATGGTTTTGTTGAAGATTTAATTATTTTTATTGGAAATTTAACTTCATTTAACTTCCTTTAACTTCATTTAACTTCGTTAAGAAGTAATCTTTTTTGGTAGAAAATTTCACTGTTTTGTTGAAAATCCGTTCTTTTTTATTGAAAATTAATCTTAAATGGTAGATAAATCATATTTTTTGGTTGAAATAAATAAATTTGAAAATTTTAATTGAAATTGTTTTATTCCGTTTATAAAAGATTCTATGTGAAAAACTGTACATGATTAAAATTCTGGTCTCTGAATATTAATGGTCAGGGACAATGAAAAATTGGCCAGGGAATTAGTTTATTATTTGGTTGCAAATTCAAGAATTTTGTTTCAAAAAAGTCATCCTTTATGGTTGAAAATTCAACTCTTTTGTTGAAAATTCTTCTTTTTGGGTTGAGAATTCAACTATTTTGTTTGAAATTTCGTCTTTTTAGTTGAATTCTACTGTTTTTGTTTTAAAATTAAAATCTTTTTTATTTGAAATATCTAGATTACATTATTCATTGAGAACTACTCTTTTTTAGTTGAAAATTCTTTTTTTCGTTTGTTAAAAATTAAGTATTTTTTAACTGAAAATTTAACTATTCCAGCTGAAGATTCATAATTTTAGTTGGAAATTCATCTCGTTCTTTGAAAGTTTACCTACTATGTAGAAAAATTATTTTTTTATTTGAAACTAATTCGTGTAACTGAAAATGTAACTATTCCATTTTTGGTTAAATATTGATTTAAAAAAATTTTTAATTCGAATTTGAAATTTCCTCTTTTTTGGTTAAAAGTACAACTTTTTGGTTAGAAATTAAGTTTTTTTGTTAAAAGTTCATATTTTCGGGTTTAAAATTCAACTGTTTTACACTAAATTCAACAATTTAGGTTAACTTTTTTTCTCATTCTTGATTAAAAAATGTTAAATGTTAAAAATGTTAAAAAATGTTAAAAAATTAAAAAATGTTTTTGGCTTAGAAAATTCAACTTCTATGTTGAAAGTTGAACTACATTGTTAAAAATTAATTTTTTTGGTTTAAGATTCATAATTTTAGTTGTAAATTCATCTTTTTTGATAGAAATTTAATCATTTTGTTGAAAATTCGTCTTTTTGATAGAAAATTAATATTTTTTGGTTGAAAATATAACTGTTTTGTAGTTCTAAAAAACAGTTATATGTCCTTTTTGGTTAAAATTTAAACTACTTTGTTAAAAACTAACTTTTTTATTGCAGATTCATCATTTAAGTTTGAAATTCATCTCTTAAGTTAAAAATTTGACTTTTTGGTTGAGAATTTATCTATATAGGTTGACAATTCAACTATTTGGCTAAAAATTCAATTATTTTCTTAGAAATTTAATTTTTTTTTAATTCAAGTACTTTCTTAACGATTCATCTTTTTTGTTGAAAATTCGTCTTTTTGGTAGAAAAATAATATTTGCGGGTTGAAAACTGAACTCATTTGTAGAAAATTCGTCGCTTTGATAAAAAATTGGTCCTTTTTGGTTAAAAGTTGAACTAATTTCTTCAAAATTAATTTTTTTGTCTGCATATTAATCACTTTAGTAGAAAATTCATTTTTTTGGTTGAAAATTGGACTATTTTCTTGAAAATTCGTCTTTTTGGTAGAAAATTAATATTTTCGGGTTTATAATTGAAATTTATTGTAGAAATTTCGTCTTTTGGTTAAAAAATTTTTTGTTTGTTTGTTAAAAGTTGAACTACATTGTTTAAAATTAATTTTTTTGCTTACGTATTCATCGTTTTTGTAGAAGGTTCATTTCCACAGTAGAAAATTGGACTATTTTGATGAAAAAATGTCTTTTTTTGTAGAAAATTCGTCTTTTGGGTGAACTATTTGGATAAAAATTAAACTATTTTGTCTACTACTGTGTTAAAAATTAATTTTTTTGTTGAAAATGAAAGCTTTTAGTTCAGAATTCATCCCTTTGGTTGGAAATGTACCTATCTTTTTTTAAACTCGTCTTTTTGGGTTGAAAGTTCAACTATTTTGGAAAACGATTAAAACAGTTTGTGGAAAATTCTTATTTTTTTTTATGGATTCAACTGTTTTTTTATTTGAAATTCAAATCTTTTTTTGTTAAAATATAAAATTTCACATTTTTCGATGAGAATTCATCTTTTTTGGTTAAAAATCCAACTGTTTTGTAGAAAATTCGTCTTTTTTGGTTGAAATAAATTTGTAATTTTTGAATTTAAATTAGAAATTGTATAGTTCATAATTAAAAGATTCTATGTCAAAAATCTTACATGATACAAATTCTAGTCTTTGTATATTGACCCTGATTCCTGCTGATCCTATCACATTTATTAAGTAAGTTTGAACCCGGAGTTAATTAATTATCTTGTGGATGAATAATTAAAATAAATGATCATAAAAAGTATGAACTTACTGCCAAGGGAAGGAACAAATTTTTTTGCGCTCATTTTATGCTTGGCGATGGCGATGACCTCTCGAATTTTTAGTAGGAACTCGACAGCTGCAGGTGGTGGAGCCTGGAAACAGAAGCCTTTTGATTATCTTCTACAATTTATTACGACAATAATTTATGCTAGATGACGTTCGATCCTTGCATCATTTTCTTGAGGAATTTAAATTTAATAACTCACCAATAATAGTTGCCTGTCAAAGTAGGCTGGATTGAAGTACAGTTTTCTTCTTTGAGTACCAGGAAGAACTGCGTTGTCTTGATGATGAGTATTGTCACCAGTTTCAACAATTCTAACATCCTCGTCTGGTATCCTTTCACCCAAAATTGAACCCGATCCACAGGCTCCTTCGTGTGCTTCTGAATAGTCGTAATGCGGATGAATCAAAGCTGAAGTTACCTGCAAATTGTAGAAAATATTTAAAAAATTTAAAAAACCAAAATCATTTTTAAAATAATAATAATTAATAAAATATATTAATTATTATGTATAATATTTTTCAACAAAAATGTTATATTTCAACCAAATACTTTAATTTTCAAGCTGAAAGACGAATTTTTTACAAAACAGTTGAACTTTCTACCCAAGAGGATGAATTTTTAACAAACAAGTTATATTTTAATCAAATAGTTGTTTTTTTTCCCAAAAGAGTTGAATTTTCAAGACAAAAAGACGAATTTTATACAAAACAGTTGAATTTTCTACCCAAAAGGATAAATTTCCAACAAAAAAGTTAATTTTCAACCAAATAGTTGAATTTTAAACCAAAATAAAGGATAAATTTTTTACATAATTATTGAATTTTCAACAAAATAATTAAATTTTCAACCAGGTAATAAAATTTTAATATTTTTAAATTCAAAACAAGAATTTTTGATCTAAATGTTTTTAACCAAACTTCGGGAATATTGAGTATAAGAACATAAATTATTGTTATTACAGGGATCGGTATAATAATAATAACAGTGCGTCCTCTTTTTACCTATCCCCTTTTTTCCCCTTAAATTTGAAAAATCCCCTAGAATACCTAAAATAGAGAATATCGACCCAATTTGCCGCTTTTCCTCCTTTTTTTACAAAGTTTCGATATGTTTTTCATGAATCAGAAAAATAAATCCAAGACATTATAGAGAATAAGACGCGTTGAAAGAGATTCTTTTTGAAAGGGACCAATTTTGTACAAAACAGTTGAACTTTCAACTTGAAAAGATGAATTTTGAAAAAAAGTTTTATTTTAACCAAGTAGTTGAATTTTCTACCAAAATAGCTGCATTTTTAAGCCACAAAAATTATTTTTCGACAAAACAGTTGAATTTTCAACCCAAAAAGATGAATTTTCAACCAAATAGTTCAATTTTCTACCAAAATAGTTGAATTTTAAACAAAAAAGACGAATTTTCTACAAAGCAGTCGAACGTTCATCCCAAAAAGATGAATTTTCAACAAAAAAGTTAATTTTTAACCAAAAAGATATGAATTTTCTACTAAAATATCTAAACTCTCAATCCAACAATAGGAATTAAAAAATGGGTACTTTTTCAACCAAAAGAAATGAATTCTCAATTTAAAAAGTTATATTTCAACCAAATAGTTGAATTTTCTACCAAAATAGTTTACTTTTCAAGCCAAAAAGACGAATGTTCTACAAAACAGTTCAACTTTTTACCCAAAAAGATGAATTTATCACAAAAAATTCATATTTTTCTCAATTAGCTGAATTTTCTCTCTAAATAGTTGAATTTTCAAGTCAAAAAGGCATCGAAAGCAGTCGAATTCACCCAAAAAAGAGGAATTGGCAAACAAACAGTTCATTTTTTAACCAAAAAAGATTTTTTAGTCAAGAAACGAAAATCTCAACTAAATAATTGTTGAATTTTTTTAAACCAAAAAGACGAATTTTCTACAAAAAAGTTAAACTTTCAACCCGAAAAAATGAATTTTGAACGAAAAAGTTACATCTCAACCAAAGAGATAAATTTTCAAGTAAAATTATTAAAAAATCTTATCAGCAAAAAAAAAGAATTTTTAACAAAGTAGTTCAACTTTTAGCCAAGTATAATTTTATATTTAATGTCGTAGTGTTGATCAGATTTATATAACAAATTATATTTGATGTTAGTTCTTTTTTGTCTACTGGTCTCATATCAATATTTTATCAATATCTAAATATTGATATAAGAGCAGTAGACAAAAAAGAAGTAACATCAAATATTATTTTGGAACACAGTAATTCAATTTTCAAAAACAAATATTTTTCAATGAAAAATCTAATAAATGATATTAAAAAAAATTATGTTATTTTTCCATTAAAAATAGTTTAATTCATAAAAAGATAACTTTTAAACAAAATAGTTGATTTTTCAAACATGAAAAATTGATCACCAAAAAAAAATGTCGACCAAATTGTTGAATTTTTTATAAAATAGTTAAATCCTCATCCAAAATAGATTAATTTTCAATATATCAGTTGCAATTTCAACCAGAGAAGATGAAATCTCTACCAAAGAGATGGATTTTTAAACAAAAAAAAGGAAATTTGCAACAAAATTGTTGAACTTTCAACCAAAAAAAGATTTTTCAGTCAAGAAACAAACAAAATATCCACCAAGTAATTCATTTTTCTACCAAAAAAGATGACTTATTAACAAAATTTTTGCATTTTTAACAAAATAATTAAATTAAGGGTCGTTGACAAAAAGCTGTGAAATTTAAGTCCCGGTTGTTTAACACATTTCCATGATTTAATAGATTTTTCAATAAATACTAGAATAAGGTACTTACACTGAAGTTATTTTGAGCAACGTTTCAAAATTTAGTTGATTTTGTTTAGAAATAAGAAATTAAAACATAGCTCAAAATTTAAAAGCCGAGGAATCTAAAAATTATGAATATAGATAAATATTTTAGATTTAAAGGTGCTTAATTATATTGAAAAGTCTGCCCCGAAGTTTTGTTTCCACTCGGTAACACTCATATTTTAGGATATAACGCGAAAAAATCACTGTAAAAAATTAAAAAAAAAAGATTAATTTTATTCAGGTGTAAGTGTTAACAAAATCACAAGAATGTTAATTGTTCGTAAATTACCAACATTTTGCAAAATTTTCACCCCATGATATTCATATTACCGAATTCGATGACACTTTTTAAATGATTTCTAATGAAATAAGGATAAAGTTAAAAATGTAAATGCACTGCCAAATAGAACATACAAAAAATATTTTTCAGTAATTTTTAAGATTTTTAGTCCACTCTAAATATTTTTTTAACAATTTCTAAATTCAATATTCCACTTGGTAACACTGCGGTAAAATTTTGAATAAATAATATTTATTTTATTATTATTTATTTTTGTTTAGTTTAGTATATTACTACACTTTCTATTAAAGGGTTCTAGAAATATTTGAATGCATTTTTATAAACTAAAACAGTTCCAAACTTATCCACTTGCAAGAACAGAAAACGCAGATAAATATAATCTTCGTTTTAAAATGTATCCAGACTACAAATATGATTATTGATCTCTGAAATTGGTATTTTTGTTCTATTTTGGGTGTGAAATATTAAGAGAAAAAATACTTCAGTTGGTTTTTCAAAGTCCTATTTAAAAAACGACATAGTCCAAATTTCAGTATTTACGAGATACCCATATGATATAAAAAGTTTTTAATAATTAGTAATAACATTACCATATCAGAGTCATTGATTAAATAAAGAAGAGTACTTATTGTTCAACTCCGCACTGAAGACTGACTGTTATTCGAAATTGTCTAGAGACTGAGAAAGTGGAATACCCAATTAAAACCGCATAAAATTTGCGGCGTTAAGTGAGTCTTACGTACTAATTGGGTGCAAGAGGTTTATGTGCTCATTCATAGGAAATTGGCATTCATTGTAATGTGACTTAGAAAAAAGTAAGAGGCTTGATGAGATTTCATTTCGTGCACAATTTTAAGGTCAACAAATGAAAAAAATTAATTTGGATAGCATTAAGTTTTAAATGGATATATTCGATGACGTACATTTTCAAATGAAAAATAATTCAATTTTGAGTACCCATTTTTAAGGCGTGAATTTGAAAAATTGATTAATTTCTTAATTTTTCATTGTTTAAGTTGGAAAACGACAAATTTATGTATGAATGTTTTAATGCTTTTTTCAGGGTGGCCGCAGGTCAGGGAAAGCATGGAAATCAGGGGAAAGTTAGGAAATTTTCTTGGTCAGGGAAAGTCTGGACAAAGTCAAGGAATTTGAAAAAAATCTTGCAAAAGTCAGGGAATTTCTATAACAGACACTTTAAATAACTGTCAAGTATAATGAATTTGAAATTTAAATTTGTTTCGTTTTATTCCGTTTGAATATCTTTGAATATATATCAATGGTCAGGGAAAATGAAAAATTGGTCAGGGAAAAATTAGGGAATTTTGAAAATGAAGTTTTTCGGCCAATCTGAAATAATATTCTCGTTACAAATTTATTTACCTTTAATTTATATTCCATTTTTTGCAGTTGCTTCCACCTGACAATAATCCGTTAGTTAAAAATTTTATAAGTTATTTCAAACTTAAACAATTTTATTAAAAAGTCATCCTTTTTGGATTAAAATTCAACTGTTTTATTGCAAATTTCTCTCTTTGGGTTTAAAAATCCACTATTTTGGCAGAAAACTATTTTTTTGTTGAAAATTCATATTTTGGTGTTAAAATTCAACTGAAATCTTTCTTGGTTAAAAATTTAACTATGATTTTGAAAATTCGTCTGTTTGGGTTTGAATTTATCCGTTTTAGTAGAAATCTGATCCTTCTTTGGATAAAAATGCAACTGATTAGTTGAAAATTGAACTACTTGAAGGTTGAACCACTTTGTTGAAAAATCATTTTTTGTTGAATATTCATCATTTTAGTTGAAAATTCATCTCTTTAGTTGAAAGTTTAACTCTTTTGTTGAAAATTGATTTTTTTAAATTGAAAATTCAACAGCTTGGTTAAAACTTGATTTGTTTTTTGGTTGAAGGTTCATCTCTTCGGTTGAAAATCGGTCTTTTTTTGGTTTAAAATTAGTCTTTTCTGGTAGAAAACTAAAATTCTAGCTTTGAAATTAACTCTTTCTTTATTAAAAATTAGTCGAAGTAGGCGCCGAGCGCCTACAAAAAAGGGTTTCGTAGTCAATTAAGATGTTAATAAAGTTTTATTAGAATCTTAAAAAATTAAAAAAAAAAATTTCCAAGAAAAAAATTCTTTAAAAAAAAATTTTGTTTTGAAATAAAAAATTTCAAATTCTTTTTGATTTAAATGCGAAAATGGCAATAAGAAAATCCAACTATTTTTGGTAGAATCTTAATTCTTTTTGGTTGAAAGGTCTAGGTATTATTATAGTTTTGGTTCAGAATTTATCTTTTTTGGTTAAAACTATTTGAATTAAGATTTGAGGGAAAAGTTATCTTTCTTGGCGGATAATTAACTTTTTTGTTGAAAATTGATCTTTTCGGGATTAGAAGTCCACAATTACATTTTGGTAAAAACTTAAACAAATTTGGTATAGAAAATTCAACTATTTGGTTGACAATTGAACTATTTTTGTTGGAAATTAACTTTTCTGTTGAATATTGATATATATTTTCGGGTTGAAAATTCAATTGTTTTGTAGAAAATTCGTCTTTTTGGCTTGAAACTTTAACAATGTGGTAGAAAATTAAACTATTTTGTTGAATAGCTTTTCGGATAAATATTCCCACTTTTGAGTTAAAAATTCAATTTTGTGTAGAAAATTTATTTATTGGGCTGAAAATTCAACTATGCGATTAAAAATTAACATTTTTGTTGAAAATTCATATTCCCGGGCTAAAAATTGAACTATATTTGTAGAAAATTCGTCTTTATAGACTAATATTCAACAATTTGGGAGAAAATTGAACTATTTGGTAGAAAATTCATATTTTTGGATTGAAAATTTAATCGTTTTGTACAAAATTCTTTCTTTTTTTGTTGAAAACCATCTCTTTTAAATGATGATTGAACTATTTTTTTGAAAATTTGTATTTATTGATAGAATTGAATTGTTTTTTATTTAAAATAAAAATATTTATGGATTGAAATATCATTTATTACATTTTTCGTTTAGAATTTAACTACTTGGTTGAGTGTTGAACTACTTTGTTAAAAATGAATTCTTTTTGTTGAAAATTCGGCATTTTAGAAAAAAAAAATCCTGGTAGAAAATTTACATTTTTTTAAAAATGACAATTTAATTATTCTAGTTTTGGTTGAAAATTGATCTTTCTTGTTTGAAAATTTAACTATTCGGTTGAAAATTCTCTTGTATTTCGTTGAAATGTCGTCTTTTTTGTTAGAAAATTAATCTTCTTGGTTTAAAATTAATCTGCCTGTTTGAAAATTCAACTATACTTGGTTGAAAGTCGAACTAATTTATTAAAAATTAATTTTTTGAAGATTCATAATTTCAGTTGAAAATTCATCTCTTTGTTTGAAAAATGAACTATTTTGTCGAAAATTCGTTTCGTATTGAATTCATTATGGTATCTACAATAATTTTATTTAAAAGAATTTATTCCGCTATTATTCCCCTATTTTCGTGAAAAATCACCCTATTTCCCCTCTTTAGAGCACATTAGTTTTTTATGATTTATAGGAATCTTACGTGAACATTTTCGAATCCTGATTCACCATCGCTCTGAGGAAGATCATCTCCTAAATCGCTCTCACTCATAGCACTATCGCTCTCAAAGTGCCTTGAGGCTGCCATCAGTAAAGGATTATTTTTAACGAGACCAGCTCCATCTCTCCCACTTGTTATGGCTACTTCTGGTTTTTCTGGGCATTTTCTTTTGGATTTTCTGCTGTGCAAGTAAAGAGAGACACTTGCTACGTAGATTAAAGCTAAAAGAATCGAGGAGATTCCTATGGCTGTGTATTCTATGGTTGAAAGTCCATCAGATTTTTTGAAACTGGATGAGAATGTCACTTCACGAACACCTGGTAATTTGATTATTATAATTAGTTCAGATAAATCCTGTTCATTAATGGGTCTTCCCAAAAACGTTGAGAAATTAGTCCTGATTCTTTTCCATATTCCTCTTATAGTAGGTGATTCAGGGTGGCCGTTTTAATTAAGGAAAAAATTCCCGGTAATTGAAATTAAAAAATTCTAACTATTAAAACTGAAAATATTGTAATAAAACTGAAATGCAAAATAGAGCATTCAAAGCGGAACTATTTTGAATTTTGAATTTTTTAAATTGAAGCCTAGCAACTTTTTAATTCAAACGCTCAATAATTTATACGTAAAAAATGGAAGGTTTTAACACTTTGCAGCTGAAAAATTTTAAATTGAATGCCAGTAAAGAGCAACATTTTTAATCTGGATTGTTTATAAATTGAACAGTTCAAAAATTTCGGGTTAAAAATATAAATCCACGCTATCATTTTTAATCCCTTCCCTTAAAATCAACAAAAATGATAAAAACAAAAACAGACCTCTTCCAATTTAGAAAAAAAAAGATAAAACCAAATTTTTTTTTCCTTCCAAATCAATCAAAATATTAACAATTATCCTTCTTTCAATTAATAAAATATTGAGAGTTAAAATATCCTCCTTTCCCTCTTCCAGCAAATTAGTAAAAAATTTAAAATAAAAAGTTCCCCTCTAAATTCGTCTGGTTGCTAAAAATATAAATTTTGCCCCCCGTCCACCCAATACGAATTTCAGAAAGAAAAAACTGGCCTGTTCCAATAAAAAAAAACAATAACCAAAATTTCCTCCCTAACAAATCAATAAAAATGTTAAAACTAAAAAATTTCCCTCTTCCAATTCAGCAAATAATTGAAAATAAACAATCCTTTTCATAAACTCAATAAAAATGTTGAAAAAAATGCGCTCTTCGAATTCAGAAAAAAAATACCGAAAATTGTATACCTTCCAACTCAATAGAAATGATAAAAACAAGAAAGGGCGTCTTCCAATTCAGAAACAAAAAATGTAAACCAAAATTTCGTTTCTTCAAACTCAATAAAAATGTTACAAATAAAAAATATAAAATTTCCCTCTGCCAATTCAACAAAAATTAAAAACAAAAATTTTCTTGTTTGAAACTCTATAAAAATGTAAAAAACAAAAAAAATAAATACCACAATTTCTTCCCTTTCTTTAAAAATTAGAATTGTGAAATGCATTCGTTTTTGATATGTTCATATATTTTTGTCAGTTGAATTTTTTAAATTTTCATTCGTTTCAAAGTACTAATTGTTCAATTGTTACTTGTACATCAAAATTCAACACTTTCACTTACAAATTACACATTTTTGAAATGGAACCATTGAAATTGTAACATTCAAACTTTAAATTTAGTACTCTAAAATTTTAACGATTGACGGCTTTCTATTTCAAACAATTCAGTTTCAAATTGCTTAGTTTTCAATATTTAATTTATAATTGTTCATTTTAAATGAACAGTTATAATACATTGCTAAATATAAAAAAATGGTTCTTTTTTAAATTAAAAATTTGAAATTGAATGGGTTAAAAATAGATTCACTCTTTAAATTAGAAGTTAAATTATTTTAATTTTAGGTCGCTTCAAATTAATATTTTTTCAATTGTTATTTATACATAAAAATTAAACATTTTGACTCAAAAATTAAAAATATGTTAAATGGAACAATTGAAATTGTAACATTCAAAGTTTAAATTTCGCACTCTGAAATTAAATGTATTAATTCTATTTGCTAATTGGAAGTTTTTTTAATTTTATTTCTACGTTATTATTTTTGTCATTAAGAATTGAAAAGTGGATCTCTTTCCGGAAAACGAGAATGTCGTATATAATTTAATGGCAAGTTTCTCACTGTTCTTCGAAGAAGATCCTGACACCCGGAATGCGACGCAAGGCGTAAAAACTTCAGGATGTGTGGATCCCGGAAAGGCGTCTCTGCAGATGAGTTTTGCTACAACTAATTTACCCTCTGAGGCATCCCTGAGTCCAGTTTCTCCAATCCACTGTAATTAAATTTCACGTATTCAAATAAATTTGCTTTCAGTCATCATAATTATAAATTTTAATGGGAATTTAATTTCCTCCCAAGGGACAAAGTTAGTATTTTTTTTCTTTGTCAGAAGGAAGGCAGTCGTCCAGTTATTTGAAGCCTCTTGGGATACAAAGGTGTTCGTATTTTATTTTTCTGGTATTTTCTCGTCAAATATTATTATTGTTAATATTTTAGATTTCACTAATATTCATATTGTCTAGAAAGGGAAATAATTAAAAACCTGGAGAAAAGTTCTTCCTTCATCTCGATAGAGTCTAAATGGTGGTTCTGGACTGGATAAGTTTCTTAACTCAAACCATCCACCTCTTCCCAATTGTTGGGCTCCAGTGATTCCACATACTGGAAGCTTGACTCCTGTAAGCAAATTTTAAATTAAATTAAAAAACAACGAAAAAAAAGGATTTCAAAAACGTGAAGAAATGGTCAGTTTTAAAGTTGAATAAATAATTATACAAAATTAAATTCAATGTTTAAAATATTAAATTATTACAAAAAAATAATTATCAACCAAACAGTTGCATTTGCAACCAAATAGTTGAACTTTCACGCAAAAGGGACGATTTTCCAAGAAAATAGTTGAATTTGGAATCACATAGTTACATTTTTGACATAAAAAGATGAATTTTCAAATAAATAGTTGAATTGAAAAAAATAATTCATTATCAACCAATTAGTTACATTTGCAAACATATAATTGAACTTTTACGCAAAGGAGACGATTTTTCAAGCAAATAGTTGAATTTGGAATCACATAGTTCAATTTTCGACCCAAAAAGATGAATTTCCAAAGAAATAGTTCAAATTAAAAAAAAATCATTACTAACCAAACAGTTCTATTTACAATCAAATAGTTGATATTTTAAGCAAAAAACAGAAGAAGCAAGAAACAGAGTCGAAATTTCAACTAATATGATGAACCTTTAAGAAAAATGAATTTTCAACAAGAAAATTCAACTTTGAGTCAAGTAGTTAAATTTTAAATAAAAAAATATTAATTCTCAAAAACAATATATATAATAGCTTATATTTTAACCAAGAAAATATTTTAATTTAAAATAAAAAAACAGTAGAATTCAATCAAAAAAGACGAAATTACAACAAAATACATAACTTTTTAATCAAATTGTTGAATTTACAATTCCGAAAGATCAAGTTTCAACCAATATTGGAATATTTGAATATTCATTTGAAAAAACTAATTTTCAACAAAATAGTTTAATCTTCAACCAATAAAATAAATATTTAACAAATCAGTTCAATTTTCAGACAAGCAGACGAATTTCCAACTAAAAACTATTTTTCAGCCAAAAATAGAACAGTTAAATTTTCCGTTAAAAAAATTAATTTTCAACACAAAAAAAAACAACAAATTTTCAACAAAATAGTTCAATCTTTAACCAAATAGTAGAATTTTTAACCCAAAGATAAGGCTTATGAACCAAAAATATAATACTGGAACTTGGAATTAAGTACGGTTTCGGGCATGGCTTGAAGTGGCCTTCGACCTATATCCAGACCGTCCATACATAAACAAGCAGGGTCGTATGAATAATTTCTGTTGGATTTGGACGCATGGCGCAACCTGATGACACTAACGTGCTTAGAGTGCGGCATTCATGCTGTTTGTCACGCTTGACTGAGCACCGCCGCCCTTTTGGCCCTGCGGGTCCTCTCATCACGAAACCGGCGCGGCATCAGTTCTCAGAACGATGTAAATCTAGATTCTAGACTGATTGAATCCAAGTTCCAGTGTAGTAGACTTTTTATTTTAAAATAATTTTTGAACTTTCAAGGAAGAATGGTTGAATTTTCTTATAGGGTTCTATTAATACTGTTCGCATTCAAGCGAAAACAAGAAAAGGGGCAAGTTTCTTAAACATAGGGCAAAAAGAGGAATTTAAAAGGGGGGGGGGGTAGATGGAAAGAGTGGGAAGTCTATATTTAGATTTTCCATTTGTGATGTCACATTTAGCGTTTCCCTCCCCCCATACGTCACAAAACCTGTTACACTTCACCCTGCTGACAGTGCAACGTAGTTTTTAAACGCCCCCTAACCTACTCAAAACTTGTGGCAAACTAACTAAATTTTATATAGATACTTTTTAAGCAATATACCATTTTTAGGGTTTCGTATCTCCGGGCAAAACCCCCAATATTTTCGGTCCGTCGTACGTTTTTCCAAGAAGGGGAAGTGAGGGAAAATGAGGGGAATGGAAAGTAGAGGAAATAAGTGGAGAGAAAGTAGGGGAATTGGGGCAAATGAGGGGGGGGGGGAATTAGGGAAAGTAAGGTAAATGAGGTGAGAGGGAGCAGGTAGCGCCGGTGAAGTAGGGGAAATGAGTGGAGGGCAAGTAGGGAAAGTGAGGGGAAATAAGGGTGGGGAAGTAGGGGAAGTAAAGGGAGGGGAGTAGGGGAAATGAGAAGAGGGAGAGTAAGAGGAAATGAGAGCAGATGAACTAAGGAAAGTGAGGGGTAATAGGGGAGGGGAAGTAGGGGAATAATGGGAAGTAAGGGTGGGAAGTAGGGGAACAAAGGAGGGGAGTGAGGGAAATGATAAGAGAGGGAGTAAGGGAAAATAAGGGGAGTTTAACTAGGGAATGTGAGGGGTAATGAAGGGAGGGAAAGTAGGGTGAGTGATGGGGAGGGAGGGGAAATTAGGGTGAGAAAGTAGGAGATGTGAGTGTAAGTGAGGGGAAGTATTCGAAATGATTAAAAATATATGGGTAGGGGAAGTAGGGGAATTAAGGGGGTATTAGGGGAATTAAGGATGGGGAAGTAGGGGAAATAAAAGTAGGGAGAATAGGATAAATTATAAGAGAATGAGTGAGGGGCAGTGAGAGGAGGTAAACTAGGGAATGTGAGGGGTGATGAGGTAATGTCCTAACTTTGAATAATTTTTAAACCATGATTTTGATGTGATGGAATTTGTTTTTGTAAACAAGTGTTAAAAAATCATATTCCTCGAGTCCTAAATATGCAGAAACCATGCGTAACTAATTTTTTTTCTTGAAAAAAATGGATTTATGTTTTTTTCGCTTACTCCTTAATTTAACGTCCCGCTGGAAATAAAAAGGGGCAGAAAAAAGAAAATTTGTAACTTTTGCGAAGTATTCTAATTAAAAGTTTATGCGAGATAAAAATCCGAGATCTGTATCTCTTACTCTGAGGGGACGCAAACAAAATTTTATGTGGTTTATAAACTCCAGTGGCGACGAAGTGTGCAACTGTAACGAAAACACATTTGGGAATAATTTCATCCTGAAGGGGAATTTAAATTTGAGAGCTATATTTTAGTATAGGAAGAGAGGCAGATTCGTAAAGTGCATTAATGTGTTTACTGCTTCTTCTGACGTGCGGGACTTACGGAATTCTGTAATGCAATCTTAGGGTTCTAAAGAAACTGGTTGTTGATTTATACAAGACAATATTGTAGTAAAGTCATCTTGCAGGCATTACATAGCACAAGCTTTACGGTCATTTTTAATGCCATTGAGTTCTGTTTATCTCAGACAGAAAGCAGAGAAGAGATATATAAAAGGAAAGGTTCAATTTGAAAAGTCATGCAAAATGTCCCTAGTCAAAATTGTACAATTTTAAACTCTTCCATTGAGAAAGATTTAATTCTTGGGAAAACCTCCCTACAGTGGATAATAATAATAATGATAATAATAAATTAAAAATACCAATATATCAGAATTCACAGTCCAAAATGTTCTCGAAACAGGGGAACTAAGGTGATTTTTCACGAAAATAGGGGAATTTTTCAAAATAAAATTAATGTAGATAGCATTTTGAATTCAATTTAAACCACTTTCATCTCCTAAGATTTCAAGCCAAAAATATTGCATTTCCAAAGAAATAGTTGAATTTTCAACCAAAAAAGATTTTCTACCAAAAGAGATGAATTTTCAACCCGAAAGGACGAATTTTCAACAAAAACGTTATGTTTCTATACCTAAAATGTCGAACGAAATAGTTGAATTTTGATCTAAAGAAGATAAGTTTTCAACCAAAAATGGAATAGTTAATTTTTTAGTTAAAAAAATTAATTTGTAACATAAAAAAAGAGTTTAAACTAGCTGAATTCAAGCAAAAAGATGAATTTTTAACAAAATAGTTGAATCCTGAAGCAAAAAGATTAATTATCAACAAAGAAGGTTAATTTTCTGACAACACACATACAAATTCGAAAAGATCTTACGTAAGAAATATTTGTACTAAAAAAAAACACAACATATATTGCAACTTAGATGTATTGAATTTTCAACAAAATAGATGCATTATCAACCAGAAAAATTAATTTTCTGTTAAAAAAGACAAATTTTCAACGAAATACACGAATTTTCAACCGAATAGTAGTTAAATTTTCAAAACAAAAAAGATCAATTTTCAACCAAAAATGAAATAAATAAATTTTCAGTTAAAAAAGAAATTTCTCAAAAATAAATAACTTTTAAACAAATAGTTGAATTTTCGACCAAAGAGAGGAATTTTCAACTAAAATGACGAATCTTCAACAAAAATATTGCATTTTAACAAAGTAGTTCAACTCTCAACCAAGAAGTTAAATTATCAACCAAAAAAATTTTTATTTGTAAATATTTTCAAACCGAAACTAGGACTTTTAAACAAAAATGTTAATTTTCAACAAAAGGAGATGATATTTTAATAAAA
>CAKNYM010053500.1:1282763-1341351 GCA_932195095.1 Andricus curvator | reverse complement strand
GTCCGAAAAGATAAATTTTCAACAAAAAAGTTCATTTTAAACCAAGAAAGATGACTTTGCTGCCAAAAAATATAAATTGTCAATCTAAAAAGACGAGTTTTCTATATAAAATGACGAATGTTCAACAAAGAAGTTGAATTTTCGACCAAAAAAGATGAGTTTTTAAACAAATAATTGAATTTCCTACCTACAAAGATGAATCTTCAATTAAATGGTCGAACAGAAAAAAGAATAAACCTGAACCAAAAACAGTTGAATTTTCAACCAAATATATGAATTTTTAATACAAAAAGGCTACGTTTTTATAAGACATTATAACTTTTAACAAAAGAGTTTATTTTCAACCAAAAAAGATGAATTTTCAATTGAACCGTTAAATTTTCGACCAAAAGAGAAGGCTTTTTAACAAAATAGTTTACTTTTCAACAAAATAATTAATTTTTCAACCAAATAGTAGTAGAATTTTTAACCAAAAGAGATGAATTCTTAACCAAAAATAAAATAGTAGACTTTTCAAACAAAAAGAATATACTTTTAACCAGAAATGATTGGACTTTCTTATTAGCTTCTATTGATTCAGTTCGCATTTTAGCGAAAAAAACGAGAAAAGGGGTAATTTTCTGGAAAACAGGAGAAAAAGAGGAATTAAAAAAAAACGGAAAAGAGGGGAATAGCGTACAGAGAGTGAAGTCTGATATACGTAAAAAACGATTTAATTAATACTCAAGACACGATACGTGTTAGTACATTAAAGTTAATTATATTACGTATATTTGTGTTTGGAATAAAAGATTTTATCCACTGTAGGGAGTTTTCCCCTAAATTATATAAACTTAAGTTTTAAGTGTAGATTCTCATTTAAAAATGAATTATTGTCATTATTTTTAATTTGTAAAAAATTTAAATAATTGATTAAAAGTTAAAAGTAATCAAAAGGTATTTTGATGTCTTACCCTCAAAGCAAATTTCCGCTTGTGGATAAATAATCTGTCCTCTTTGTGGCAGGAAAATGTATGGCACCCTCTCTATATCTCCAGAGGAATTCATAAACCCAGCTACGTTGCACTCTGAAAAACCAGAAAATTCTTAGTTTTGTTATACCACTATGAATAAAATCAATATATAATAATAAATAATATTATAAAATTATATGAAGTAATTTGCCATAAAGGCGTGAAAGTTTTGCAATAAAATTGGATCGATGCGAGAAAGTTTGGAAGATGTCCTTCCGTGAAGTAGTCCAAGCGGATGGATATCAGAGTTAAATGAGAGAGTTTCTCTTATCATATGCACTTCCTATATTTTTTTGCCTTTCAGTATTGCCTAGTCTTGCATTAATAATTATTCGGAGCAGTTGCCTCATCAATTTGTCAGTTTACTTTTCAATATTCATAATAAATCAAACAATTAAAAGCAAGGAAATGGAAACTGGTTTCACTCGATGAGGTTGATTTAGTTTAAATAGAGTGAATGTTAACGTGGAGAGTGAATTTTAATCAATTAAAGAATTTACACGAAACTTTATATACAAATAATAAATAATATTTATTAGTTAATTAAGCAAATTTATTATTTCTAATAGTCTTAATTATTTCTTAATTATCAACCTCAAGGATATTAAACGGTACACAAGTATGAGTCAGAAACTAAATAAAATAAAAAAACATTTTTTAAAATTCACTGGCGTCTCTCCTTAAAGTTAAACAATTTTCCACTTAAATTCAGTAGTCTAGGCCTGGAGGTCCATGGCGCCACCAGGGTACTTTTTCGAAGACCTGGCGGCGCCAGGCCGCTATCTTGACGCACAAAAAATTGTTCTAGTTAACATTCAAAGAGCTATTTACACAGTATTAGGAATTTAATTTTAAGACAGTGTAAAACTCACTTTATATCAGCAATAAGTTATAAAAATATATTTATCACAATGGATCGTAGATTATAGTATGATTCGGAATTTCCTGAACACATAATTTTTTTTTATGTTTGTGCGATTTTTTCCAGTTTTGAATTGATTTTTTTAACCAAATTTATTTCAAATTGCGCAGATAAACTATGCGCAAATCATAGAATTATTTATCACTCAAATATGTCTTTTTTTAAAGGAAATAAGATGACACATATGTCTTGCCGATTTGTCGAAAAAAATTTTTGGCAAAGTTTTGTCCAACATTTTTAATAAAAGTGTGATATTTTTTAATCTAATAGAGTTATTTATCTTTTTTTTTTTTTTTTTGATCGAATTTTTGTCCTCTTTCGAAATCCGTTTAAAATTGTTTAAAAAGTTTGAAAGTGACAAAATGACGGCGGTTTTCCTGAAAATATTCAAAGTTCAATTTATTTAAAATTCCACCGTTTTTTTCTCTTGATTTTTTTTGCAGATTTGCTCTCATGTAATATATTATATATATTAGCATTAGTATTAGAATTATTATTATTATTATATTAGTATATTATACATATTCTGCCCTGTGCCCGAGCCTTGGTGAGAAGAGACTTTTTTTGCCTGAAAAAGAAAATTCAAGTTTTTTGCCAAAACGATACAAGATACCAAAAAAGTCAAAGGAATGAAATTGTTTCTCTAAAAAAGTGCTAGAAAATTTTTTTTTGTACGCTTTTTTCTATCTTTCCTTATTTTCGAGATTTTTTGTGAAAATATTTATAAAATCCTTCAACATTGATTTTTTTTCCACAATACAATTTTATGGTGTCATGGAAAAAGCAAAGAAGAATATAAATTAACAGTTTCAACAACTTTTACATGAAACTTATTCCTTTGAAGTCGGCATTTTTTAAATAATCATTACTATCTATTTTTTCTAACTTACTTTATATTTACACAAAAACGTTGTTAAAACTGTTAAATTAAAAACTTTTTGGTTTTCATCAAAATATAAAATTGTATTGTTGAGAAAAAAATAAATTTTAAAGGATTTTATACATATTTTCGCAAAAATCTCGAAAAGAAACAATTTTGTTCTTTTTGACTTTTTTCATATCTTGTGTCGTTTTGGAAAAAATGTGAATTTTCGTTTTTCAAACGAACGAAAATTCTCTTGCTTTTTACATTAGGACAAATCTAGAAAAAAAGCAAGAGAAAAAAAGGTCGAGATTTGAATAAATTGACTCTTGAGTTTTTTCAGAAAAATCGCCGCCATTCTGTCAATTTGAAACTTTTTAAAAATATTCTAACGGATTCCGAAAAAGAACGAGAAATTCTATCAGAATCAAAAAGAATACCTGTATTAGATTAAAATATACCACATCGTGAACAAAAATTTGGATAATTTTTTATAATCCGCGTTTTCCATTTAAAAAATTCAACTACTCATAACCTTGTTCAAAAAAAAAGTTTCACCAAATCGATAAGATTTTGAAATTTTTTGTCCACCATGTCGTCTTATTTCCTTTGAAAAACAACAGTTTTAGAGTTTCAGAGTCTCAGACACTTCCAATCAGCACCAAATGTTGGCAAACTTTTAGTATAGGACTTTAGTCACTAATCGGGAAAAATTGCTAAATTAAAAAAAAAATATTAATTTTGCAATTAGTGTTTTGAGAATAAGATATTCTATCATTTTTCAATTCCTGGATTATGTAATTTGTTTGAAAAAGTTGAAAAGGAACATAATTGAGACACTAGGGGGGTCCAAAAATTCGACTTTCGATTTTTGGTGACAACAACCCCCCCCCCCCAATTTGCTTCTTTTCCGGAAAAAAAATTCCGTAATTGTTTTTTTTTTTCAACGTTAACCCGTGCCCCCGGGATTTTGACATTAACATGGGGTTTTGAATGGGAAATGCTCGATTTTCAAAAGAATGGAAAAAAGAAGTACTTGTTATAAACTTTTTGTGAATTAAAGTATAGTCATCTCTTAATGAGTATTCTAAGAATAATTTCGACCCAATAACTTTTAATTTTGACACCCCAAATCCCTTTTTATTGTGCCACAATTTTTCTCCTTAAAGTGATAAAAAGTTATTATTTTCTGCAAATAACAACACAATTGAAGAATGTTGAGAGCAATATATTTTTTAGGGATATTTTGTGATTATTTGAACAATTTTTATTTGTTTAAACAATTTTTTCCTTTTTAAAGCGAGAAAAGTTATTATTTTTGGAAGTAATGGCACAATTAACGGATACTGAGAATAATTTTTTTTTCTAAAAGATATTTAGCAATTTTTCAAACAATTTTCATTTGTTTATACAATTTTTTCTCTGTAATTCGTGTAAAGTTATTATTTTCTGCAATTAATGACACAACTAACGAATGTTAGGAGTAATATTTTTTGCTTCAGATACTTTGCAATTATTTAAACAACTAATAATTATTCACTTGCTCCTGTGAAAAAATCATTTTTCGAATCTCTAACATTTTGTCGCTTGATAATCAGTATGCATTCTGAGATAAAGAAATACTGAATATTAAGCGACATAGTGTAACAGATTCGAAAAATCCAGACTTTTCTCCACCTTCCCTATGAACAGGCGCAAGTGAATGATTATTAGTTGTTTAAATAATTGCAAAGTATCTTGGGCCAAAAAATATTACACTTAACATTCGTTAATTGTTTCATTCATTGCAGAAAAGAATAACTTTTCACGATTCACAAAGAAAAAAAGTTTAAACAAATTCAAATTGTTAAAAAAATTGCTAAATATCCATTATCAAAAAAAATTATTCTCAACATCCGTTATTTGTGTCATTATTTCCAGAAAATAATAACGTGTCTCGCTTCACAGGGGAAAAATTGTTCAAACAAATAAAAATTGTTTAAATAATTACGAAATATCCTTCAAAAATATATTGCTCTAAACATTTTTCAATTGTGTGATTATTTCCAGAAAATAATAACTTTTCACGATTTTAAGGAGGAAAAGTGGTTTAAACAAATAAAAATTGTTTAAATAATTACCAAATATGTTAAACAAGAACTACTACTCTTGACATTTATCAACTTTATATCATTTATCCGGATAGATAATAAATTTTCACGATTTACAGGGGAAAAAATATGTTTAAACAAATAATAGTTGTTTAAACTATTTGAAATGACTTTAAAAAAACTTGGAAACTCATAAATTATATCGATTAAAAATAAATCATGTTGAAAAATGTTCAAAAAATACCGTCTTTAGCATGAATTTGATAGAAAACTACTATTTTGCATTTTTTGGGGCATTTTCCAGACACAATAAAAGGGGATTGGGGTGTCAAAATTAAAAGTTATTAATCCGGAAAAAGAACAAATTTGGGGGGGCGGGTTTATCACCAAAAATCGAAAGTCGAATTTTTACAGGTATAAATTTGGACTACTCTATTAAGACACTGAGAACTTATGTAAGAACTCATAGGTAAATCCCACCTTTGTCGAAAATTGTTTTTTGCAAAAAAAGATTTGTATTCAACGCTTAGAAATTTTTTTGGTCCTGATAGGCTAGCTAGCACTCGATTAGGGCCCAAAAAGACTTACTAGATTATGAGAAAAACATTCATTTTTCATTGTTGATACTTTTAAACACTCTTTCTGAAAATGTGTAAAAAAAGATTTGGATTCAACTCTCAGAAAAACTGTTGGTCCTGATAGGCTAGCCAACACCTGATTAGGGCCCGAAAAGACTGACTACAGAATGAGGACATTTTTTTCAGAGTTAATTTTTCATTTTAATCATTCTAAACACTCTGGCTCTTTTTGAAAATGTACAAGAAAATATTTGGATGAGACAATTAGAAAAATTTTTGGTATGTCGAGTTAGAGAGCACTCGATTAGGGCCTCAAAAGACTGACTAGATTATGAGAAAAACATTCATTTTTCATTGTTGATACTTTTAAACACTCTTTCTGAAAATTTGTAAAAAAAGATTTGGATTCAACTCTCAGAAAAACTGTTGGTTCTGATAGGCTAGCCAACACCTGATTAGGGCCCGAAAAGACTGACTACAGAATGAGGACATTTTTTTCAGAGTTCATTTTTCATTTTGAGCATTTTAAACACTCTGGCTCTTTTTGAAAATGTACAAGAAAATATTTGGATGAGACACTTAGAAAAATTTTTGGTATGTCGAGTTAGAGAGCACTCGATTAGGGCCTCAAAAGACTGACTAGATGATGAGGAAAAAATTCAGTTTTTTAATGTTCATTTCTCATTTTTGGTATTTTTAAACACACTGACTTTTTTTTTGGAAATGTGCAAAAAAATATTTGAGTTAGACACATAAAAAAATATTTGGTCATGGTAACTGGACGCAAGTTTGCCCCGATAATTTTCTATTCGGGAATGATATCTGAACATCAGATTTGTGAAAGTTGACGTAGCTTCTTATTTTTGTTCGAGCTGATGAATCGTGCGAATATTTAAGAAGTAATTTATTTATCTACACCAATCTGCGAAAGGGTCGAGAATACGATTGACAGACTTTCGGTGAGGAAATATATATCTTAACCGATGTCAAGTGACGTCCAGTCGACGATTTGAATTTTTCGCTTAGACGAGTCCTCGACGAGCTACGTATGTAATTCGATAACATAAATCTCTTTACACATGCGAGCTAGGATCCGTGAGTAATAGGAATACCAGAATACAAGATCCGACAGAATTTTTGTACTTCTTGATCCCTTCACTCGTCGTGTAACGACAGTACTGGAATGTCGACGAATTAGCATAAGACTGTCCCAATGGCAGGGAACAAAAGCGTTTTACTCACGCACGTTCATCACTGATAAATGTCCTGTGCTCTCGCCAGAGTCAAGTACGTCCATATTTGCGACATTCCTTGCTGGATAATCTTTATTGTAGATTTTGATTAATGCTTATGAAAAAATCTTAGAAATTTCTTCTTTTTTTCTGGTACTTTATAATTTTAAATTTAGTCTTCGCAGCTGATCATTATTTTTTTTTTCAATTATGTGTTTTCTGAATGTTTCTAAAACCATAACTGTATATCATTTCCCAGTAAGAAGGCTTGCATTGATCGGGATTAAAAAATGTAATTCACTGAATACCTAATTTTTCCGGTCGTCTCCTGAACCGTCGGGGAAATAGGTATGAGAAAAAATCAATCCCCTTCAATGTATCTTGAAAAATTTAACAGAACAGTACTGAAAGGAATTAAAAAATACGAAAATCCGTAGTAACGATCAATAAAATTGAATCCCTGCCAATCAACCTAAAAAATTGCACGAAACGGTACTGAAGGGGATTGAAAAGTTTGAGTATGCAAAAGAAGGAATAGAATGGATTGAAATAAATTCGATTTCAAAACTCTTGGTTGAATTAAAATGAAAATTAATTGTTAGGGAATATTTTATAATTTTTAATTAATAAGTGGCAATTGGGTAGTGAAATAAAGAATTGTAATTATATTAACTTTTTTTTAATGGTATAGTACTACATTTTAAACATATTGTGCGAAAATTCCTACAGTAATGAGTCGTATTCTATTTTATAGAAGAATGTGTACTATTTGTATTCAATAAAAGGGATATGTTAATTGCATAAGGGCAGATCGAAAATAATTGAAAAAATAAAAAACAGCCTAAAACGGCAAAGTTTAATTAAAGGCACTCACATTATTTAACCCAAAGTTCCTTGCAATTTAATTTTTCTTCTCGATTTTTAATGTTAATCCTATTATATAATTTTTATTATGCCGATAAGCATGGCTTACATAAAAAAAAATACAATTTTTGAACCTAAAAAGTATAGATTTTCTAAAAGACGGATAAATGAAAGATTTAGATTTACAGTGCAATACAGTCCAATACTGATATACTGAAAATTATTGAAGAATATTTGATGACAATTTTATTTGCATTCAACTTAGATGTTTTTCATTGATATATAAAAAAATAATAGTATGTCTTGTGGTATAACGTAATTATTATCCATCAAATGACTATCTACTCAATTATTTATTCATTTACTATTATCAATTCATTTTAGTTTTGTTTTTATCTTGACTTTCACCTTATTATTAATTTATTATCATTATTACTCTGTGTGTATATATTTTTAATTCATTAATTATTAATTTACTACTTAATAACATTTATATATTTAACAGTAACCATTTTTACAATCTTTTTTCAGTTAAATATTTATGTAATTATCATTACAATCCTTAAAATTATTAATTTTAACCACATTTTTGACATAATTTATAGCTCATGTATTTAAAAAGTATATTATATTTATTTATATTTTTATTTATTTAAAGATACCAAAAATCTTATTCATAAGATTAAAGAAAATTGAAACTTTTAAACTTATATTCCAAAAAATTGAATTAAAAATATTTTGAAACAGATATTTTCTGAAGGTATCAGTGGGAATTAAATTCATTTGAAATATATGCTACATTTTGGAATTCGAAACAATATCATAAAGATTCATTCTGAAGGTATTAGAGGGAATTAAATAAATTTAAAATAAATTCTACTTTGCGGAAATAAAAACAATTCAATATACATATTTTCTGAAATAAATGAAAGGAATTAAATAAATTTGAAATGTATCCTACTTCACGAAATTAAAAACAATTAATTATAGATATTTTTTGAAGGTACTGGAAGGAATTAAATAAATCTGAATTTCGTCCTGTTTCTTGAACATAAAATAATTCCGAGAGTTGTTGTCGCTATGGGAATTGCCGGGTCGGTGGAAGAATCAGGTTTTAAATAGGATAGAAAAATGTTCATTTTTACGCTGAAATCGGAATTTCACAATTATTTTCAATTGAAGCCTTCTTACTGGATTCATTTGTCCAAAATCTTCTAAGAATTTTTTTTTTGTAATTTAAAATCTAATATTAGGCCTAGCTGATCCTAATTTTAATTATGCTTTTTTTTGACTGTTTCTGATTCTGCCAATATAACCGTATATTAGGGTGCATGAGATGCTTCAAATATATCTTTATAGTCAAAAGCTCAAAATTTTTGAAAATCGCAAAATGACTGTCATCTTAATGAGCTCATTTTTACAGTATTTAACGAAATACTTTGAATCTCTGTAAAAACAAACTGTTTAGTTTCAGAAACTACTTGATAATTTGAACAAGCCAAAATATAAAACAAAAAAATTGTAAAAAGCGTAAATTACTACAGTTCTCAACGAAATTTTCTGAACAATTTTTGTTTTCTTGAATTATGTTGTAGTAACAACAATAAGCATTTTTCAAATTTTAAATTGGCCACCGTTTTGTTTTTTTCTTCAATATTTTGAATTGTTAAATTTATCAAGTAGTTTCTGAAGCCAAACAGTTACTTTTTAGGAAATTTCAAAGTATTTTGTTGAAAACTGTACAAATGAGCTATTTTTGAATCTTGAATTGGCCGCCATTTTGTATTTTTTCACAATTTTAGATTTTTTAAATTACCAAGTAATTTCTAAAGTCAAGCAGTTTGTTTTACCAAAGTTTAAAAGTATTATGTTGAAAGCTGTGGGAAAAATGTATTTTATAAATTTTGATTTAGCCACTATTTTGTATTTTCTCAAAATTTTTGATTTCGAGGTCTTGCATTCGCTTGAAAATAAATTATTAAATTTTTCCACAATTTTGGGTCCCCTTCGTTGATAACTTTGAGAAATAATTTTTTTGGGCTATGTAGATGGCCACCATTTCGTAATTTTTCAAAATTTTTAGTTTTTGACTATGAAGATATTTTACGCATCCTATGAAAATTTTTGTACACAGAGATAGAATGATTCGAATAAAAAATTAAAAAATTGAAGCAGGTTTTCCATTTTTCCGTGATTTTTGAAAAAAAGTAAGGACCGCCCTACTGTATTATTATGAGTGCAAAATCTTCTTGAAGAAATTATCAATTGTTTTTTTTTTACATTCCCATCATAATGAGAAGGTATTAATTTTATTTGAAAACTGACTATTGTTGTTTTCTTTAAATATCCACTTTCGAATTTCAAATTTAGTACGCTAATATTACAAATGGTTCAGAAATATTATTATTCGAGAATTTCCCAAGTCGGGATTTTCATATTTTGACAGTTTTATAATAATTTCGGGAATTTTCTATTTCGAATTTTTTTTTTTCATCGGGAATTGTACAGTGTGTAAGTAACTATACTTAAAAATCGTAACATTTGAAAACGGATTTAACTGGAAAAGTTTATAATTTTCTTTTAAGTTTTCGGTTTTTTAAATATGTTCGAAAGATTTTTAAGTTTGTAAATGAATAAAAAATTGGAAATGTAATTTGAATTGTAATTTAAAAAATTGTATTCTTCTCTGAAACTTGAGCATCTATTAGAATGCAGGGACTTAATACATTTTTTTCTCAAAATATTGATTATAGACGATTAAATAATTAATAATTACAGTCCAGTCAGTACGATGACCCCCATCCGAGTATAACCGTGCAAAGGCTGCTTAACTTCGGCGATCGAACGAGAATTCTTAAACAATTTCGTGTATCCAAGGGGACACCAAGACCTAAAATTTTTTCATTTACATTTTATTTAAGTAGATAAATAATAATTACCTACATACATCCACAAATTAAAGTTTCAAGAGTTCTCTAAAGTGAAAAACTTTCGAGCCTTCAAATAAAAAACTTAAAAACATAAACAGCTTTTAAAGCTGACACTAAATTAACATTTTTCAATTTTCCCAAATATTGTAAGATTTTTAATTCAATAGGCCCAATAGTTTTTGAAAATGCCTTCAAATTTAAAATTTATTTAATAATTTTATGGTAGGGGAGAATAAAATAGGTGAAATCAACGCCTTGAAGAAGCTAGTAAATTTCGAAAATTAATTTGTATCCTCATGTAAGGAAAATATTTCATTGAGCGTTTAATAGAATTTTTCTTCTGAAAGCCTTAGCTTTGAAAATTTAAGCATTTCTTTATTTAGGCTTTCAGAAGAATATTCAACAAATCTTCTAAACGCCTGACGCGTTTTAGGCAATTAGAAGAAAATAAACATGGAGTATTAAAACATACATTAAATAGCTATCTAACATTTTATTGTTATTTTGATGTTTATATAATAATTGAAATAAACTTATACAAAATAGTAGGAATAATGATTTTATGTCATATATTTAAAACGGCTTATAATTTAAGTTCATGTTTTACAGGTTTCAAAAGTAAACATTTTATTTTTATTTTGCAATTCTCTTACGGAAAAAATTAAATGGCTAAATTTACCATTCAACATGCATAATTTAAATATTGAACGCATTTTTTGTGGCATTTAGTGAATATTAAAAAGTAAAATAGCCCCATTTATGATTTTCTTTGCACAAGTTACAATTCAAAGTAGTAAAATTGATTAAAATTTATTAAAAATGGATTATTTAATTACTATAAATGGTTTTTCATGATTTTTTTATTTAATGATAAGAGGCCTCGGAGTCGGCTGAAAATTTTATTATTTGGTTGAAAATTGAACTGATGTGTAGAAAAGTGAACAATTTGGTTAAAAAGTCATACTTATCGATTGAAAATTCAACTATTTTGTTGAAAATTCGTCTTTTTGGCTTAAAAATTCAACAATTTGATGATTTTTTTTCTTTTTTGACTAAAAGATTTTGTTGGTTGAAAATTAACCTCCTGTGGAAAAAATCACTTTTTTTATTAACACCCAACTTTCTAAAAAATTAATCTGATTCGGTGAAAATTAACTTTTTCGTTGAAAATTCATCTGTTTTGTAGAAAATTTGTATTTTCGACTGGAAAATTCAACAATTTTGTAGAAAATTTAACTATTTGGTTGAAAATGTAGGTCTTTTGTTGAAAATTAAACTATTTGGTAGAAAATAAATTTTTTTGTTAATAATGCAACTTTTTGGTTAAAATTAATCTTTTTTCGTTGAAGATTCATGTATTTTGTTGATAGTTCATTTTTGTTGATTAAACACAAGTGTTTTTTGTTTCAAAAAAAATTTTTTTTAGTTAAAATGTTAAATATTACATTCTGTGTTAAAAAATAAAATATTACATTTTGTGTTATAATATCAAATATTACATTTTGTGTTAAAAATTAATTTTTTTAAGTTAAAAATTCCGCCACTTGGTTAAAAATTTAACTACTTCATTAAAAGTTAATTTTTTTTGGTTGAAGATTCATAATTTCAGTTGAAAATTGGTTTTTTCTTGTTGTTGAAAATTAAGTTTTTCAACTGAAAATTTAACTATTTTGTCAAGCAATTAACTGATTCGTTGAAAATTAATTTGCTTGTTAAAAATTTATATTCTTGGGTAGAAAATTCAACTTGTTTGTAAACAATTCGTTTTTGCATTGAAAATGTACTTTCTTAACTAAAAATTTAATCAAACTCTTTCTGATTAAAAATTGATCTTTTTCAGTTTAAGAATTCCACTATCATAGTTAACAATTTCTAGAAACTAGCATCACATCCATTGATCACACTATTTGGTAGAAAAATTATGTGATTTGTTGAAAATTCAATTACTTGGTTAAAAATTTGTCTTTTTGGTAGAAAAATAAACCTCTGTGTTGTAAATGTGTTTTATTTTTGATAAAAAATAATTTGTTAAACTGGGAATTGACCTATTTTGTTGAAAATTCAACTGATCGGTTGAAAATTAACTTTTTTGTTGAAAAATCATATTCTCTGACAGAAAATTCAACTGTTTTGTAAAAAATTCATCTTTTTTGCTTGAAAATTCAACACTTTGGTAGAAAACTCAAATATTTGTTAGGAATATTAACCGGTTTGTAGAAAATTAGTTTTCTTATTGAAAATTAATTCTCCTAAATGAAAATTTAACTACACTATTTTTGGTTAGTAACTGGTCTTTTCTAGTTTAGAAATTCCACTATTTAGTTAACATTTTTTTGTTGAAAATTCGTCTGTTTTGGTAGAAAATTAATCTTCTGTGTTGAAAATGCCTAATTTTTTGGCTAAAAATTAATTTTTTAAACTGAATATTAAACTATTTTGTTGAAAATTTAACTGATTGTTTGAAAATGATCTTTTTTGTTGAAAAAACATATTCCCGGGTGGAGAATTCGATTGTTTTGTGGAAAATTCATCTTATTCGCTTGAAAACTAGACTTTTCAAATATATGACATAAAATCAATATTTTTAATATTTTTTAACAGTATATTTTATCAAATAGATGAAAATAAAAATAAAATGTTAGATAGCCATGTTGGTTTCTTCTAATTGCCTAAAAAGCGTCAGGCGTTTAGAAGTGAGTGTTCTTATGAATGCCTCAATAAACCAGGCACTTGGACGCCAGGTGAAGATTACGTCCCAAATTCTCCTGATTCTTCTCTATATTAAAAAATGATTTCAATAAAATTTAAATAATTATTTTCTAACAAGTTAAATTTAAATTCGTAGTTGTGAAAATAATAAATGTTTTTCTTGATGCAGTATTATTTTTAATGAAAAAAAGTTGATATTCTTGAACAAGGATCATTAAATTCTAATGGTTCCTGTTTCCTTGAAGAGAGAAAAACTTGATCTATTAGAGTGATAGACACCCCGTCTCAGATTAACGATTAGTGGCCATACAACAGGAAACGTGATCGTGGCTCGTGTCCTAGGTCCCATCAACTTTTAACCGCAAAAATATTTCCTTGAAACACCATAATCAACGTGATAAGTTCACAGTGAAATTTGTAAGTCAATTACCCATTCCTTTCATTTTCATATTTAAATAATGTTAAATTTTCTTTAATAATTAGTTATTATTCAGGACGGTCACAAAATTTCGTTTTCAAAATTCCCTGACTTTTCCATTTTCCCTGACCATCAATATTTAAAGGCCAAAATTCTAATCTTGTAATATTTTTAATCTACATAGAGTCTTTTATAGATAAAATAAAACAATTTAAAATAATAAATTTTATATTTATTATTCTCAGGACCGAAAAAGTGACTAACTTCTGAACCAAAAAGTGACCGAAAGTGACTAATGTGCATTAATGATGTGACTAATGTTCTTTTGCATTAAAAAGAATTCTAACGAATTTGATAAAATGCCTAAAAATTCAAGGCGAGCTTAAAAGAGTTAAGAATGAATTAAATAAAAACTTTTTTTTTAATCCATAAAGTCTATTGAATTCAGTAGAATTGAGTGAATTCAGAAGAATTTAAGTGAATTCAGAAAAATTTAAGTGAATTCCAAAAATTTAAGAGAATTCAAAATAAATTAATAAGAATTCAAGGTGAATTTCAAATGAATTCAAATGAATTGCAAGCAATATTTGAAAATCTCCTCAAATTTTCAAACCCCTACGAAATCATGTGAAATGCTATGAAATTTGATGACATTTTCTGAAATCCTGGAAAAATGATTAAAATACCTTGAAAGCTTTAACATCCCTTAAAATAATTGAAATCCTCGGAAATCTTATCAAATTCCGTGAAATCATTGAAAATATCTTTAAACCTTATAGGTCCTGCAAAATCGTTCCATATCTTTCGAAATTATAGAAAATTCTTTATATCCCTTGACATTTTTTAAATCGTTTGAAAATGCTTAGGAATCTTCGAAAATATCCTAAAAAATTACAAATCCTTTAAAATTTTTTGAAATCCCATGAAACCTTTCAAATCTCTTGAAAATTCTTTGCAAGTTTTAAAAATATTCAAAAATCTTTAGAATCCTTTCGAATCCCTTCAAATTATTGAAGTCTATTAAAAATTCCTTGGAATCTTTTAAAATATCCCGAAATATTTCAAATCCTTAAACATTTTTTGAAATCTCTTGAAACATCTTAAAGCTCTAGAAAATATCTTGACATTTTTTTCAATATCCTAAAACCTTATAACTCATATAAACTTGTTCCATATCTTCCGAAATTCTAGGAAATTCTCAAAAACCCCATGAGCTTCTTTTTAAATCCTTTAAAATCTTCAAATCCTTCAAATCTTTTGAAATCTCTTTAAGCTTTTATAAGCTCTTGAAAATTCCTTGGAAGTTTTAAAAATACTCAAAAAACATTAAAATCCTTTCGAATACCTTCAAATTATTCAAATCTATTAAAAATTCCGTGGAATCTTTTAAAATGTCCTAAAATATTTGATATACTTCTAAACCTTTTGAAATCCCATGAAACATGTGAAACTTTCAAAAATTCCTTGCAGTTTTTAAAAATACCCTACAATATTTCAAATCATTTTAAAACCTTTTAAATCCTTTTAAATTCCTTGTAAATTTTTAAAGCTCTTGAAAATTCTTTGTAATTTTTGAAAATATCCTAAAATATTTAAAATCATATTAAAAATATCTTAAGATATTTCAAATCCTTTCAATTAAATTAAGTTTTTAAAATTCTTTGAAATTTTGGAAAATACCTTTAAATATACGAAAATCTTTAAAACGCTACGAAATTCCTCAATTCTTGTTAATAAATTATTTAAATTTATTAAAATATCTTGAGAGCGTTTAAATTTCTTGAAATCATTGAAATCCACGGAAATCTGATAAAAAACGTTGGAATTTTTTTTTATTTTCTTAAAGTTTATCGGTCCTATAAAATCGTTTCATATCTTCTAAAATTCTAAGAAATTCTTTCAAATCCCATGAAAATTATTTTCAAAGTCTTAAAATCATGCAAAACCTTGTAAATCCCTTCAAATCTTTTGAATCACTTGAAACTTTTTAATGCTCTTGAAAATTCCATGGACGTTTTAAAAATACCCTAAAATTTTTAAAATCCTTTCGATTCCCTTCAAATTATTGAACTCTATTAAAAATTCCGAGGAATTTTTTTTTAAATACCCTAGGATAATTCAGATCTTTCAAAATCTTTCGAAATCCTTTGAAACTTTTCAAAGATCTTGAAAATTTCTTGGAATTTTCGAAAATACCATAAAATCTTTCAAATTCTTTGGAGAATCCCTTCAAATTATAGAAATCCATTCAAAATTCATTGAAATCTTTTAAAATGGTCTCAAATATTTCGAATTCCTAAAAAAAATGTGAAATTTCTTGAAACTTTTTAAAATTTCTTGAAATCTATCAAAAACACCCTAAAATATTTCAAACTCATCAAAATATTTCGAAAATCCTTTAAAATTTTTGAAGCTCTTGAAATTTCCTCGGAATTTTAAAAAATACCCCACAATCTTAAAAAACCTTTGGAAATCCTCCAAATTATTGAAATTTATAAAAAATTCGTTAGAATATTCCTAAATTCCCTGAATTATTAAAATTCGATGCAAATTTGTAGGTCTCGTCGTCCCGAAATTCGGGATGAGTAGTAGAATATTTTTCATAAGCTTGGCTTGTCGTCTCGAATTTTCGAGACGACTAGTCCATCCCCTTTTCCAACTCCCCCATTTTTTCGGGAAGATTATATGCAGCCTTTTTTAAAATTCTCTTGAGAGATTTTATGGATTTTTTAAAAGATTTCAAGAAATTTTTAATATATTTCAATAACTGAAAGGGATTTTTAAGGATTTTACAGATTTTCGAGTATCTTTAAAAATTCCAAGGAATTTTCAACAATTTTCAACAAGTTTCGAGGGATTTCAAATATTTTAGGGTATTTTAAAAGATTTAAAGGCATTTTCAATTTTTTCAGTAATTTAATGGAATTTCAAACAATTTGAAATATTTTAGGGCATTTAAAGGCTGCATCTAGTCGTCCCGAAAAATTTAAGACTAGTCGTCCCGAAAATTCGGGACAACTAGCCAAGCTTATGAAAAATATTTGACTACTCATCCCGAATTTCGGGACGACGAGACACTTCGTAAGAAAACAGAAATAGGTATAGACCTGAATTCAACAGTGTTTAACTCATGGGTGAATTTATTGCAGCAAAAGTGATTAAAGCGATTTTTTCAGTTAAAAAAGTGACTGCAGTGACTTTATTTTAAAAAAAGATTATTCTTACAGAAATTCCCTGACCTTCGCAATTTTTTTTAAATCACTGAGTCCACACTGAATGTCCCTGGCCAATAAAACTCCCTTACTTTTCCCAAATTATTATCTTTTATTATCTGAAAAATGGCTTACAAAATATTTTTAAATATCAAAAAAAGACTATCATGAGTATCTGATGTTTTCTATTTCTCATGGATATGATTGTTCGTTTATGAACAGTTAATTGCGTCAATAGATTAAAAGTTTTGACGTCAGAGAAAGCAGAAAGGAAATTTTTTGAACTAATTCTCTCTTTTCATTCAAGACTGAAGTTCCTTATCAGTATCAGCTCTTAAGATATATGATATTCTAGAATTGATAGAAATAAGCAGATTTACCTATATCCTTTTTGTCTGATTGTAAGGTGAGACCTACGACCTTTTGGTAACCTCCGACCTAGGATACCGACTAAGGATCTCGAAAAGTGTTATCCGGATTCGCGTATAGTGGAAAATGATGAATAGTGTCATTAGGGACAGTTAATAGCAAAAACGTTCAAAGAAGGATTACGGTACGAACGCAAGATGAAATTTATTTTCTTAATCTATAAGAGTATTTACACGTTTGAGGGAAACCACCGAGCCTAGAAAGTCGTGGTTGCGTTTCTGCCAGAAAAAAGTGTCGTCTCGTAAGGAAATGGTTGTATTCTCGTAATGTAATGATTAATATACAGCATTCGGTGCTAATGAAATTTAAGAGATTTAATGGATGAGTGAGCGATTCAATTTGTTTAAACATACGAGTAAATTGCTAATTTAATCTTCATATAGCAAAACAAATTTTAATTTCTTGAAACATTGTTCTTGCAGGGGAGACCGGGGCGAGATGAGCATAGTAATAATTTTCTGTGAAATGTTTGCAATCTATAGTAGTTTTTAAAAATCTAAGTAGTTCTTCACATTATTTGAACCTTTAGGTATCAATTTTATGAAGGACGAAGTGTTTTAAAAATATTAATTGCTTTAAAAATATGTAAATTATAAACTGTGCATATGTCTCATCTCGCCCCAGCTCTGGGGCGAGACGAGACACATATTGGGGCGAGATGAGACACGCTAACTATTAATTATTTTCTGTTAATAGAAGTTTATTTTTTGTAATTTTGTAGGTATCATTTAGTCTTATTACTCAGGGGAACAAGTTTGTAAATATTTGAAAGTATAAATGCAATTAATGATCAGTTTAATACAATTCTTTTATGTATTTTTACACAAAATAGGAATTGTAACCTCGTAACATCTTCAACCTCTAACAGTCTAATCACAGTCCTAAAGATTTACACTTTTTTTTATGTTTGAACACAAGAATTTTAATTAAATTTTTGAACACAAAATAATAATGCTCGAAAAGCAATTACAAAAACATCTAAAATTTAATAATGAAATTAACCTTAACATCGTATAATAACAAAGACTTATGATATAATAGATAGACCTCATTTCATCAATTATATATACACATACTTCTATCACTCAGCTTTTTTGCAAGAAATTTCCACCGAAACATCTTTTTGCAAACATTTTTCAACTTTACGAGCTAAAGTTGCTCTTGGAACTCCGTGAGCAATTGCAGCTGCTCTAACACTCAAATTCTTTTGCATCACAGATTTTACAGCCGCAGCCATAGACTCTTCTGACCATGACTCTGTTAGTTTTTCTTCTATAGGTTCTCACCATTGCAACAATTTTCTATTTTCAACTCTGCACTTGAAAGAAACTTTTCGGCCGACTCCATAAAAAGGTTAAAAGCGCTCAGTGACAAGCAGGACATGCGTGTCTCATCTCGCCCCATAAACCTAGCTCATTCCACCCCAAATCACAATTTTGATCAAATCTTAAATATTACAGGTTTTTATTAAATAAATGTGTATAAATACATGACATCATTGAAGTTCGATAATTGAACTTTACGAAAAACCTTAGGTTGAAAATATTATCTGTTATTTTCACAATTTTCTTTCTGTTTTAAAATACGACAGAATAACAGGATTCAAGTGTTGAAATTTTAATCGTTTTTATTTTTAATTTATTTAATTTATTCAGTCTATTCTTTTATTTCGTGATATTCAATATCATTATTTTGGTTATACCTGAAAAGAACAGTAATGAAAAACACATATTTTGAGAGAAAATTCAGTGTCTCATTTGGCCCCGTATGCTCATCTCGCCCCGGTCTCCCCTACCTTTTTGATTGTAAAATAGGGTCGATAGGGGTAAGGGGTCGTCCATATATTACGTAAGCCGTTTTTCTTTTGTTTATATCGTTGTGTCCTTCTCAACTTCACACAAATTTTGTTCTCGTTTTTATTTAAACAAAAGAAAAACGGCTTACGTAATATATGGACAATCCCTGAGTGTGATAACGGGGTTAGGGTGATAATGAGAAAATTTGGAATGTAAAACAAATTAGTTATTAACTTTCTTCATTATAATATAATGATTATATCTCTTATTATTTGTAGGAAAAGGTGGCTGTCATTAGTTATTTATTTAATCAATTATTTTTAAAGAAACTGAGATGCTTTTAGAAAATTCCAATTCGTAATTGTGTCATCTAGTCTTTTGATTTTTTCCTACTTAAAGCACCTTTTGTTGAATTTTTTTAAAAGAACAAACAAAAGTTAAATTCCTTAAATATCCGTTCTTTTCTCAATTTTTAAAATTTTTTATTATTTTTAATGATGCATTAGTAAGTGTGGTGTCTGTTTTTTGTTTTTCTTTTTTATTGTGAAATACGAAAATCTGTCAACAGTTCCAGGTTAGTTGAAGAGGTTAATGAACCTCATTTTTGGAATAAAGATATAAGTAAAAAATAATAATTGGAAAAGACATTTCAATATATACATTTCCACAGAAAAGTATCTTTTAAATCAATTTAGAAATGATACAATTGAAAATAGTTAAGTATTTTAATATCACTGAACCTTCATTCAAAATTCGAATTTTTTATTTGATTTTCATTAATATTCTTATTAATAACAAAAAATTGAAAGTAGAATCTTGTAACATTTAGATTTTTTTTTTACACATGCCACACTTACCGGTAATGACAAAAAATCTGAAATCGTCGATGCACTACCAAAGACAATTAAAAATATTTCTTCACACAAGTTTTTGTTGATTAATGAAGCAAACGATTAACAGTAGAAAGACCAAAGATAATTTTGGCAAAATTTTGAACAAGAATCTTCTCAAATATTTAAAATAACACTAATCAAAGTCTAGCTTTTGTAATTTCGTATCACACTTGCCCCTATCGACCATCTTTATAATTTCACATAAAAACGTGGAGTATCATTTTACTTTGCGAAGCCTACTAAAATAAGGATACTTGCGTTCAAAAAGTAAATTTGAAAACTGAGCTTTCGAAAACATTTCTTACATTTTTCTTTTTAGCAAAGAGTCATTAAATTTCGACGCACATTTGAACTACCTAGATTCAACGAAACACTTTTTTCAGAAGGGGTTTCTTTAAATTTACGATATACTACGATCTAGATACTAAATACTACTTAATCTACATAATTTTTTTTATCTTTAGGTAAAAAAAAATGCCCAGAGCCATATAGATGGAAAATGGTATTATTTTGTTGAAAATTCAACTTTTTGTAGAAACTGACATTACCGAAAAATCTTTCTGAGTTGAAAATTCAACTCCTTTGTTAAAAATTGATTTTTTTTTGCTTGAAACTAACTTGAAAATTGATCCTTTTTAATTCAAAATTGAAGTATTCGGTTGGAAATTCATGTATTTTGTAGAAAATTTGTCTTTTTGGTTTGAAAATTTAACTGTTTTGTAGAAAATTCGTCTTTTTGGGACTTCAAAAATCAACAATTTTATAGAAACTTCAAAAATTTTGTTGAAAATTCCTATTTTGGGGTTAAAAAGTCAACTCTTTTGTTAAAAATTTATCTTTGTATGTAGAAAATTCAACTATTTGGTTAAAAATGCAACTTTTTTGGTAAAAATTCGTCTCTTTATTTAAAGCTCAACTGTTTGGTTGCAAATTATTTTTTGTTATGGAAATTCATCTTCATTTGTTGAAAACTAACTTTTTTGTTAAAATTTCTTCTTTTCGGGTTTAAGAGTCAAATTTTTTTCAATTCGACTTTTTAGTTTGAAAACTCAACTATTTTGTTGAAAATTTGTTGTTTTTGGTTGAAAAATCATCTCTTTTGGTTCAAGATTCATCATGTTAGTTGGAAAATTTCATTTATTTTGGTAGAAATTTCATCTCTTTGGTTAAAAATCCAACTGTTTTTGGTTGAAAGTTAATCCTTTTGGTTGAAAAGTCTGCTATTACATTATTGGTTGAGAATTCATCTGTTTTGGTTAAAAATTTTATTATTTAGTTTGAAATATAATTATTATGTTGAAAATTCAACAATGAACTTTCTTGTTGAAAATTCCATTGTTTTTCAGAAAATTGGTTTTTTGATTTAAAAATTAAAAATTTTGGTTGGATTTTTTTTCTCTCTTGACTGAAGACTCTTTCTTGCTTGAAAATTCATCTGTTTTCATGAATATTCTTCTTCGGTTTGAAAATTAATCTTTGGTAGAAATTCAATTTTTTTTGGATTTAAAATGCAACTGTTTGGTTTTCTCCTAACCTGAAATTCAAAAGTTGCTAAAATAATCCTTGCGGTCCATGAAAGTTGTAAATATTCCTGAAGTGTGCGGCAAAACTAGAAAAAAGTGTTTTACTTTTTGAATGTTTTTATTATTCCATAAATATATATTATGTCGGTCCTGACTAACCTAATACGACTTTCAATCAAAAGCATAACAACTGCCGCTCGTCAGATATGAACGAAGTTGTGTACAAATTATTTTGGATCCGTAAAAGTGGATAATTTTGATCTGAATTTGAAAATCAGAACAACATGTAACGGTTTGATATCCTGAAAGCTTACTTACATAATCCCTTAAGATTTAATTCCATTAAATTCCATTAAATCCCTAAAGTTCAATAGAAATTTTTCGAAATTTTCTAAAATCCCTTGAAATCCCTTGATACCTTTGATACCCTTTTTAAATCGCTTTCAAAAATCTATAAAAATGTATTGAAATCTTGTAAATGTGTAGAATAAAGAAAAGGTGAATTACTTTTGTACAGTTAAAAAGGTTAACGAGAGATCAAATTCCACACTGGTGTGAATCAATTATCAGCTATACTATCTTTCAGATTCATCTCACAATCACTGAAAACTAACAGTATATTGTGCGAAGAGAGAAAAGATCTAACGTCCATATTCCGATACTGAATTAATTTAATCGAGCACGATTTGTCGTCCTTTTAATAGAACTACCGCTAAAGATTTTGTCGCGAAGATTCGTCCTGAGTTTACCAGTTAATTATAAAACCGACGATCTTTAAAATATAATTTATATGGTCGACTATAAGAAGATGAAAATAAAAATTGAATTAAATAGATGAAAATGAAAACAGGATCGGTAGTCCTTTGATTTCTCTTATGGAGATGCAGAGCAATCATTAAATTATGATATTATCTTTGAGTAATAGTAACCGTGCAGAAACCGTAGAAACCATCCTGCAGATGAGGATTATAGCTTCAGCCTTAAAGCGTGCCAAGAAATCGAAGGCTGTGGTTAACACTAATTTAACCATAAACACGCAGTTGGGCGTTAACTCACTGACATCCTCATTATTCGGTGCTAGCGAGATTTTCCTTTCAAGTTCATTTTTTTTATTAACTATAATATTATGAGCGGAGTAAATATTTTATGAGTAATCAAGGAAGCGATGATGCGGAGGAAGTTTGAAAGGGACTTTTAAAAATTCGAGAAAATGCTGATTTGTACTGCAAAATGTTTATCCAAAATTCGAAAGAATTGGTAGAACATTTTAAGACTGTTTTTGACAAAACAACTTTTTATCCTTGTTAAAAATCGAAAGATAGTATACAAAATCAAGTATCCTATTTGAATATCGAGAAAAAAGGTAAACCCCTAAAGAAGATTACTATTTTCTTGTTTTCCAGTTTTTTTCTGTAAAAGGAGTAGTATAATGAAATTCTGCAAGTGTGAAAAAGTGTTAGTTTCCACAGAACAACAATGCTGTACAATATAATTTGTTTTCTCAAAATTGGCATAAATTCAGGATTTTTTGTTTAATTTCTACTTTTGGTTTTTAATATTTTTCTCAACATTCAAGTAGTATACTTACATTTGCATAAGTATGCAGTATAAAGATATTACTATCTTTCGATTTTTAACATTTTTCATAAAAAAAGTTACAAGCCAAAATTTAAAAAAAATAGCCTCGGACTCATTTGAGTAATTCAAAATAGTGTCAACAGTAGCATACATTTTGAAAAATTGTAGCAATACAGTAACGTGGAATTTTTTGAATAAAAATCGAGGAGTTAATATTTTTTAAATCTGGTATACAATAAGCATATTTCATAAATGAAATCCTTGAAAAAACCCTGAAATCTTTTGAGATTCTCTGAAATTCCTGCAGGAATTTCCTAGAAATCTCAAAGAATTAAAAAAAATAGGAAAAGCTTCTCAAGTTTTCTATAGAAAACTTGTAAATCTTTTTAAATCTCTTGAAAAATTTGAAACTCCTTCAAATCCGTAGAAATCCCTTGAAATTTTCCCTAGTAATCCCACATAAACTGAGTAAAATCCAGTCAAACATCATAAAACCTATACCTTTCAATAGTATAATCTTTATATAATAAAGTATAATCTTTCAAAATCCTTTCAAAAAATGATGAAATTCTTGAAATCCTCTGAAATCCCGTAAAATCTCATAAAATCTAATAAAGTCCTTTGAAATCCCTTGAAATCTTTGAGATTTTCTGAAATTTCTTGTAATTTTTGAAATCCATTGAAATCCACTGGAATCTATTCAAATCACTTGAATTCTGTTGTATTCCCCTTAAGAAAACTCCAATTTTTTATAAATTCCTTGTAATCTATAGAAATTCCTTATAATTTTATGGAATCTTATAATTTCTTTCGAAATCCTGTGAACTCCTCAAATATCGCGAAATTTGAAAACTGTCTTAAAATCTTCGAAATCTTTTGAAACTTCTGAAACTTTACAAAATAATTTGAAATTCCTTACAAATTTTTATATCTCTTGAAATTTTCAATAAACCTGTGAAATTTGTTGAAATGTCATTAAATTCTTCTGAATCTTTTAAAATACACTATATTCTTTATAATTATTTGAAATTTTGAAATTCTTTCTGTCTTTTTGAATTCCGTACAACATCTTGAAACAATTAATATTTTTTTTAATTCCTTTAAAAATGTTGGAATCTTTGACATTCTTTTAGACCCCATCAAATTTGTAGAAATCCTTAGAAGTTCTTTAAAATTTATTGCAATTCAATTCCATATATATCCTTTCATATCTTTGATACCCTTTTCAAATCCCTTTCAAATGTTTTGAAATTTGTTGAAATCTTCTAAAATACCCTAGAATCCTTCAAATCCTTTGAAATTCATTTCAATTTTTTAAGTCTCTAAAGTCCTTGGAGATCCTATAAAATCGCTTAGGTTTAATAAAATTCCTGCAACTTCCTTGAAATACTTTGAAATCCCGTAAATTGTCTTGAAATTTGTAATATCTGTTAAAATTTCTTTACAAATTTGGAAAACTGTGAAATCCTACGAAATTAGATTAAACATCTTAAAATCTCTTAAAATTTCTTGAATTCTTTGGAATTCTGTGAAATCCCTTGGATTCCTTTATAATACTTTAAAAGTTTGTATACTATATAAAACCCTTTCAAATCCCTGAAATCAGTTAAAAGCCTTTAAAACCCCTTGGAATTTGTTGAAATCCTTTATATCTCTTGAAATGTTTTTGAAAAGCATTTAGATCTCTTGAAATTTGTATAAATCCCTTGAAATTTTTTGAAATTTCGATGTTTTAGATGGCGGATATGTTATTTTAGCCAATCAGCGAAGAAGTTTGAAAATATGTTCAAACTAAAAAAAAATAATTGCATTAACGTGAAATTGGAGAAAATAGTACTATTAGTGCAATTTTTTCCAAATAGTAGCAAAATAGTTGCATCGTTAAAAGAAAGTGTCAAAAAGTGTCAATAGTGGCGTGAGTTCGAGGCCTGAAAATTAACAATTTTTTATTAATGTCGTCTTTCTCATTCTTATTACGTTTTCCTTTTTGCGCTGCAAACGAAGATAAATTTGCACAATTTTTTTATTCTGTGCTTTAAAATTTGCTAACATTTCTCTTTGATTTAATGTCTAAAATAAAGAATTTATTTTTTATGAGAAATTAAATAGATCATTTGAGAAATCCAAAGATTTATACAAGAAAAAATGAAGAGTCAGTTTCTGTGACGAATTATGTACGTTCAAACAAATTTTAAAACGTCTGTATATGATAGTTTTCTGCCTTAAATAATAAATATTTGTAAAAATCTAGAGTTAAAAACTTTTTTTTTCATTTTAGTATTTTCAATCCATAAGTTTTTCAATTAATTTAATATTAATAAATTAATGGAATCTTTGAAAGCTTTGCAATTTATAAACATTATTGGAAGGCAATTTAATTATAGAGGTATCAAGTTGAGTGTTGCCAATATTTAAAATAAATGATACATATGTTTTTAAAAAACATATTCCTCAGAATCTGTTTAATTCGCAGAATAAAATTCTTTTAAAAAGATCTTACAATGCATAGCCGTTCATGCAGACTTGGCAGAAGGATTCTTCTCTCTGAACTTAACGAGCATTCCACGAAACAAATTCTTTGGGCCTTTCCTGACTTTGAAGCCGTTGCCCGGACTGGGTAGTGAAATGTCATAAATTTTCGCGAATGACTTACGTAGTAAGCACCACATATAAAATATAAGTTTATATGGATATACATTGTTCAGGGTGAACTTGAGCCGTGGCCGTAGCGCGAAAGTTCAATGCGACCATAACGCGTTAATTGCAATAGTACCGGCGTGACGTCGGTTTGCATGGATTAATATTCATAGTTGTCAGAGTGTTGCTAAGATTGCATATTCTGCTATGCAACTGATGTGACTGATTCAGGGGTTAGTTACGAGTATGTAAACGGTATGACTATACAGATGTAATAACATCATAGATGATAATCCTGTAAGCCAGATGTTTCCTGTTGTAGATCATAAAAAGTTTATAATTGAGGGCCCGGATCAAAGAACCGGTTCTAACTTTCTGGTGCTCAGAGTGGTCCCTTAGGGAGGGGTCGTCCACAAACTACTTTGCCAATTTTAGGCTATTTTTCACCCCCCCCCCCACCACCACCACCACCTCGAAAAGTAATGTAGCACGAAATTCTATCAAAACTTAGGAAAGAGTGTGATTTTTCACGAAAATCGGGCGTAATAATTATGGAGGAATAAATTCTTTCAAATAAAATAATGTAAATACCATATAGAATGCAATGTGAAACACTTTAGATACCTAAGTTTTCAAGACAAAATGTATATTAAATTTTCAACAAACAAGAATAATTTTCTAATAAAAAAAAAGTATTTTCAACAAAATGCATTTATTTTCTATCAAATAACTCAATTTTCAACTTATGAAGGATAAATTTGTATCCAAAAATGGAATATTGCAATTTTCAGATAAAAAGTCCCTTTTCAACAACAACAAAAAAACACAAATTTTGAACAAAAAAGTAAATTATAAACCAAAGATGTAAATCTTTGAAAAATATGAATTCTTAACAAACTTGTTCAACTTTCAACCAATTGCATTTTTAACCAAATAGTTACATTTTCATTAAAATAAGTAAACTTCCCTTTATTTTAACGTCCTTGAAACGTACCCGACCAATTGTTTTAAGGCTGGAGGGGCCCCCACCTCTACTGCGATTCGGCAGTTGATTTTTATCAAGAGACGTTCATTGGCTGCCACGACCTTGTATCGCTGCGCTTGCTCTAAGAAACTTTTTCAGCTGCGCATGTGCCGAAAAGCGCGGGTCGATTTGAAATCAATAAATACTATCAATAATAATACAGGTATTTACACCCGACATTCCTAGAACGGCTGGCCCACGCAGTTTCTCAGCTCAAGGGGCGAGATACTGTTGCGACTCTCGACTCGGAAGGGCTGGCAGTGCTCGAGTGCTCAGTCGAGTATATTACGCAATATGATGCATTCCAAGTGGAAACGGTTCAGTCGGTCGTGACTTATTGCGCAATTGAAAAAGTCGCGGTCCGTTGGCCAGTGTTTTTGTTTTGACGTAAGCATGACAAAGATAACGTTTCTTGAAAATAGTACAATTTGCCAACTAAAAATCAATATAATAGATTCAAAAAACGACAGAAATATTTCGCGGACTAGACTATTGAGTTTTGTGGTATGACGATGTCGCGTCGCGGCCATGGAAGGATGGGTGGAAATGTCAGGAAGGTTATAGCATAGTTCTTGACATACGAGTGCAGACCACTTTTTTGATAAAATATTCTAAACGTGAAAGTAAGTTACAAAGGTCTGAATATTAATAGTTTTCAAGTGTAGAATGCTAGGATAGGTGGAAATGTCAGCCGCCAGGAAGGTTACCACATGGGACTGCAACTGCATACGAGTTTTTGGAGAAAATATTCTAAACGTAAAGGTAAGTGATGAAGGTCTGAATAGTACTATTTCTCAAGTGTAAAATCTATTTTCGCAGTCATGTTCCATTCTTTTGTCAATTGACGACCTTTCAGTTTCACGAAATACAAGCAAATGTCTGAAATTTGAGGTTAGCGCGTACCCGTTCTGATACACTAACCTGAAATTTAGGATATTTTAATTTATTTCGTGAAACTGAAAGGTCATGAATCTATAAAAGAATGGAACATGAGTGAGAAAATACTTTCTACACTAGAGAAATATTACTATTCGTACATTTATGACTTACTTTTACGTTTAGAATATTTTCTCGCAAGAGTCTGCATTCCCATGACGTCATGCTAAAATACTCAATTCAAAGCTTTCCACTCTTCGGTCCTCTTTATTTCATTGGTTAGCCACTGCCGCGGGCGTGACTGTACATTCTCAGATTTTCAAACATTATTTTAAATATGATAAATGTTTTCAAAATTTTGATAATTTATTGTCAGATATATAAACATTATTTTGAATATGACAAATGTGTTGCGCAACTTAAAATAAGCGTGTGTACGGGTGTTGAACTAAGTGAACTTTAAAATAAGCGATCTTTAAAATGAAGGGAAGTTCACTGTAGTTGAATTTTCAACCAAATAATAGTTCAGTTTAAACCAAAAATATGAATTTTTAACAAAAAAGTTAATTTTCAAACCGAATAGTTTAATTTCCTACCAAATTGCTGAATCCTCAACCAAACCAGATTAATAGGATGAATTTTGAACCATGAAGATTAATTTTCGACCAAGAAAGACGAATTTTTAAGAAATATGTGAATTTTCAACTAGAAAAGATCAATTTTGCAATCAAAAATATTAATTTTTAACCAAGAATGGAATAGTTACATTGTAAGTTAAAAAAATTCTCATCAGAAAAGAAAAACGAATTTTCAACCAAATAGTTATATTTTTAACAAAAGACATGAATTTTCAACTAAAATGATGAATCTTAAAAAAATGAATTTTCACGAAAAGAGTTCAACTCAAAAGATGATTTTTGTAACCCATATTTTTGAGTAAAAATTCAACTATTTTGTTAGAAAATTGAACTATTTATTTGAAAATTATATAATATTTATTTGAAAATGTAACTATTTGGTTAAAAAATGCATCTTTTTGGTTGAAGATCCAATGATTTGGTAAAAAATTCATCTTGTTTGGTTGAAATTCGTCTCAATTAGTTCGATTCAACTGGTTAAAAGTTTCTTTGGTTGGAAATTAATTTCCTAAACTGAAAATTTACCGATTCCATTTTTGGTTGAAAAATGATATTTTTTTAGTTGAAAATTTAACTCTTTGGTTGAAAATTCATCTTTCATGATTGAAAATTAGCTTTATTTTTGAAAATCATCACTATACAATTTCTGGATTTAAAAAGTCATTTCTAAAATATAATCGCAACCCTTATCGACTTCGCTTTCATTTTTCGTGTTATTTTTAGATAAATTTAAGAAAATTCAAAGCGCAAATGAAAAAAAAACTTGATTGAATACTTGATTGTCAAGAAAATTGATTTAGAAAATAAAATGATGAAAAGGGACGAAGCCGATGGGATTATAGTGTTGTAAGAGTTGTACATTATTTATTTAAAAATTAATTTTTTTATACATATAAAAAAATATTTCAAAAACGTAGTCAGCTTTGTTAATCCTTGTTCAGAACAAAATATTTGGGCAGAACGGCACATCCAAAAAGAACACACGGAAGAAAATAACGATTTTTTAATATTGTAACATTACGATGTTATGTATTGGTCTCTACAAAAACTACTTTAGATAAATATTGCATTAGGTTATTTACTTATTTGACATTATTTATTATGAGCGATATGTGCTGTGTTTCTTTTTATCTAATACGAGAGCTACTTTTATTTTCGTATCATTTTGCAGAAAGTACTAAAAAACATCCACAGAGATTATATTATTTCTAATTATTATTATATATTTTTTATATTTCATTTTTCTTCCTTCTAAATAATCTGAAATCCATTGAAATTTGAGTGATTAGCTCATCAATTTCTTGTAATAAAATTACAATGAGACTTAACTAGTTTGTTTTTTACTTTACTCCAATCAAGATTATGATTTGATACTTTTCTCACTAATCGTCAGAAAACAAATGTAAATTAAATTCTGCGCCTGATTGTTTAAACAATAAACGATGATATTAATGCGCATTAAAATATTTGTATGTATGTCGACACAATACGTGGTGGGTCTGCGTCGAAAACGTTATCACGGAGTGTTATGAAATGATTACACGTGTTTGAAGTATATTAAATAATTTATTTGTTACAAATTTGTTACAACATTCATCACTTTATAACTCAAATTTGTAGATGTTCAGTGACCTCAAGCTCTGGCATCAATCATGTTAAAACTCTTATTTGGGTTTTCTTTATCGCATAGCCGTGCTGAAATTGAAAATATGTTTCATTATTCATTACCAATATTTTGAACTATTATTTCAAACTATATGCTCAAATGGTCTCAGTTTAATTTCTCAAAAGTGTCTCTATTCTAGTAAAATCATTTGTATTTTGCCAAAGAATTGATAAGCAAATGTCATAATGGGATATTAATCATTTATCGACTTACCTGATTTGTCACAGGATTCAGAGCAACAAGCACTATGATCCATGCACCAACCTGATTGGCGGCATTTGACTTCTTCGCCAACAGCTCCATGGAGGAGAGCCATACACAAAAGAGCGAAAAACGCAATAATTGCAAGCCTCATTTTAATTGATAATAAATGACTACGTCTCCGGCTTCGGTCACGGTTTATATACCGACTCTCCTTCTCATCATCATGCGTAAGGAAAGCCGAATCTAGAACCTACCGAAGACAATTTTTATCCTCTCGTTTTTATCAGTAAAAACCAAACTTAAGTAAACTTAGTTCTCTGAATAACGCATAAGCCTAATTACATCATATTTACCTCATAGAGGGAGACTAGCTAATTAAACGGTTACCTATATTCAACACGAAACTATAAAAACATAAGTCAGGAGGTATGTGGATTAAATTATAAACGAGCATCATTGTATCATATAAAAACAATTGAGTAAGATTTGTTTGATCTTTGAAGACTGTTGATAAAAGTAAAGAGAGCAAAAGAGTTTGATATTGACAGACTCAGATTCTATCGTCGGCTTAACTTGACATTACTTTTACACCTTTTTACATCGTCAAACGATTTTGAATTTAATCAGCTTGAGTTTCGAATTCCAAAGAGATTCTTCTCTTCATTATTCAATTTTTTTAAAGAAAAGTCTTTATGGAGTAAATGTAAAAGATTTATGAACTTCTATTTATAAAAAATGTCCACTCTGAACTTTATAAAATTGAATGTCTTTATTTAATTGTATTCAGCATAGTTGTCTACAATTAAAAACTATACCATATATGCTAGGGTGGTTCAAATTTAAACCTGTAAAAATTCGACTTTCGATGTTTGGAGATCGATCCGCCCTTCCCCCCAATTCGTTCGTTTTCTGTAAAAAGAAATTTTCTATTTTTTTGTTCTAAATCGGTCAATATTAATCCGTGCCCCACAACTTTTGAAATTATAACATGGGGTTTTTAATGGGAAAAGCTCGGTTTTCAAAAAAATGGGAAAAAAATAAATACCTCTTATTACATTTTTGTAAATTATAGTTTAGTCGCCTCTTAAGGAATTTTCAAGGAATAATTTCCATCCAATAACTTTTAAATTTGACCTTCCCCCATCCCTTTGTATTGTGCCCGGAATATGCCCCAACAAATTAAAAATAGTAATTTTATGTAAAATTCATGCTAAAGACGGCTTTCTGGACCTTTACTTACTAATATGCAATTGTTTAAACAATTGTTATTTGTTTAAACAATTTTCTTTTCGTCTTTAAATCGTGAAAAACATTTTTTTTGCGATAAATGATACAGATGACGAATGTTAAGAATTAGATTTCTTGTTTAACATATTTGGCACTTATTTACACAATTTTCATTTGTTTAAAATATTTTTTCCCTGTAAATCGTAAAAAATTATTCTTTTCCGAAATTAATGACACAAGTAACGAACGTGAAGAGTAATATATTTGTTAACGATATTTCGCAATTATTTAAACAATTTTTTGCGAAAGAATGTTTACAACTATTTATATAATTTCTATTTTTTCAAGCAATGTTTTTCCTCTGTAAATCTTTATAGGTTACTATTTTCTGTAATTAATGATGCAGTTATAATTAATGTTAAGAGTGATATTTATTTTATTGCCGAAGACAGTTTGCAATTATTTAAATAATTAGTAATCATTCATCTACGCCTTTTCATCATAAAAGTGGAGGGAATTCTAGTTTTTTTTTAAATATCTTACTATACACTGTTAGAAAAATCTCTACTAAATTTAGTATACATGTAATGGAAGCAAAAATGCACAACATGAAATTAATTTTAGTATACCAGCGTACAGTAAATTTAGTATATGTATACTGAATTTAGTACACGCTTATACTAAATTTGATATACGTGTATACTAAATTCAGTATGAATATACTAAATTTACTGTACGCTGGTATACTAAATTTAATTTCATGTTATGCATTTTTGCTTCCATTACATGTATACTAAATTTAGTAGAGATTTTTCTAACAGTGTATGTTACGATAATCTTTTTTAAACAATACTTTTTCAGTTACGTTGTGGATAGTTATTTTTCAGATCAATTTCGTTAATAAAAGAAAATACTGATTAATAAGCGACATAGGGTATGAGATTGAAAAAATACTAGAATTTTCTCCAACTTTTATATGGAAAGAAATAAGTAATATTAATTGTTTAAATAATTGCAAACTGTCTCATAAATAATATCACTCTTAACATTCATTACCTGCGTCATTAATTCAAGAGAATAATAACTTTTCAATATTTACAGTATGAAAAAATTGTTTAAACAAATGAAAATTCTTTGAAAATTTTCCAAATATCCTAAAGCAAAATATTACTTTTAACATTCAAAACATTTACTTTTTAAATTAATTAACAAAGCTAAGTGTGTCATTAATCACAAAAAATACTAACTTTTCACGGTTTAGTGGTAAAAATTATATAAATTGAAATTGTTTAAATAATTGGAAAATATCTTAAACAAAAAATAGTACTCTTGACATTCATCAAGGTTTTTTCATTTATGCCGAAAAATAATAACTTTTCAAATTTACTAGAAAAAAAATGGTTCAAACAATTGAGAATTAGTTACAAAATTTGTTAGAGTTGACCAAGAACCGATAATATGAGAACGGCAATGAGAATCAAAATTTAGAGAGTGATATCGGGGCTTAATGTCTCTGTTTATTACAATTTTTTTAAATGAAGTTTAGAAAAAGAACCTTAAAAAAATCAAAATTTTTTTTCAAAAATGTTCAAAAATACTTGAAAAATTCTCGCTTATTGAATAAAAATAATTAATACTGATATTTTTTTTAAATACTGTTCTTAGTATGACATCAAACTGCTATTTTGCATTTTCGGGGCATTTCCTGAGCACAAAACAAGGGTATTGGGGGGAGGGGGCAAAATAAAAAGTTATCGGGTGGAAATTAGTCCTTGAAAATTCCTCACTTCATTTATAATTTAATTCAATTTAATTTTAATTTAGCTTTAATTTACAAATAGTTGATAAAAAGTTCTTTTTTTCCAATTTTTCGAAAACCGAGATTTTCCCATTTAAAATCCCATGTTAATTTCAAAAGCCCGGGCGCACGGCTTAAAGTTGACCGATTTGAAAAAAATAGGAAATTTCTTATTCCAGAAAGCAAACAAAATGGCAGGATCGTCCGCCAAAAATCGAAAGTATAATTTTTAGACCACCCTAATGATAAATTCATTCGTGTTAATATTGTAATTTTTTAGCTTGAAATCCACTAATCAAAATATAATTTTTAATGTGCCATTAAATCAGTCAGACTGTTAAATAAATTAACTACAAAGAAAATCTTTTTAATTTATAACAGTCTAGAAGTTATTAATAGAATGAAAATGGATTTATTTACTTTTGATTCATCACTGGAATATTTCACTGATTATTCATGTTCTAATAATATAAAACATTTTCTAGTACATGTACTATACTTTATATGATTAATGTACTATTACTGATTTTTATCTTTTTCAACTCAATATAAGTGATATCTGAAAATCTTAAATATTTAAAAAATGGTGTTAATATTATTTAGCAAGTTTTTATTTTAAATTTGTAGTTTAGCACAGGTCACAAGACATTTTGCGTACTTTTTTATTCAAAATTTAAGCAAAGTCGTTTGAAATTTGGAAATTTCACTAAATTGTGCTTTTGATTCTTTACTAAGATAATTTTAGAAACAATTAGTTTTTACAGAAATAAATGAATAGCTGAACGAACTATATTTGGCCACAAATATCGTTGAAAATGAACCAATGATATTGGCGAAATCTTTGGAATAGAGATTTACAGCATAATTTATTTTGCCTATTATTAATAATGAATCACTTTATTGAATCGTTAAAACAAAGATATTATATAGCTGAAAACGAAAATTTAAAAGTCTGAATATAGTGGCAATTGAATAGAAATAATTGCGATAGGCGTTTGAAATTTATAATTGATTTCATAGTTTACGTTGAAATTATATGGATCAAAAAGCCTGATTGAAAGAAATGTAAGTGGAATAAACAGCATAAGTTGTTTTCAAAATTGTATACTTTTCCAAACCTTGGATGCTTTTTTCTATAATTTCTTCGTGTTTCTTCCTAACCTTGTTTGTTGTTGGCTATTGGAAAAAATTACTTTTTTTCAAATATATTTTAGTTTTGTTGATTTGATTTTTTAGTATTTTTCTGTTTCAATTTTACATTTTTTTCTGCGGTAAAAGGAAAAGTGGAAAATGTCTGAAGCCTAAAGCGCAGTCAACTTTTTGGCAACCAACCTTAAGAAGTTTGATCTATTTACGTAATAAATCTGTAATCGGAAATCCAATTTTCATAAGAATACATTTTATTTTATGGACGGTCGTTAAAACCAAGATGAAAAAAAAAATTTGCAAACTTAAGTTTGATAATTTGATGATATTTCAATACGTCATATATCAATTTTTTTCAAAAAATAGATTTATCACATTTTTTTCCTCTTACTCCTCAATTACTTTCTGACTGATCAACAAATCTTCAAATATTTTTCAGTATTATTTTTTATTAATTATTCTTAAGAATTTCAAGAATAAAGTACCAGTCTGGATTATTATATTGAGTGTTTGATTATTTTACTGTTAATTGGCCTTTTTAAAAATTTAGACTTTTTTCATGATTAAAAAATTAAAATACTAAAAATTCGTTCTCAGCAAGATATTCCTACTTTATTTTTTAAATTCGAAAATTATAAAAACTTTCCCAGAGAAACAATAAACCATCGAAATTACTGCTACACTGAAAATAGATATAACTAACCCTGTTTTCAGCAGCATATTATTAACCAACTCATCACTCTGTACATTATTACTTCATCTGATCTTCGACCTTTCGCCTTCCATCGATTCTCCATTTACATTCTCTCTCCCTTATTTTTTTTTATTTGATGTCATTTCCAACCGATCAGAAGACTCCATTATATATTTTTCAAAACCCTTGATAGATGAGTACCCCGAAGCTTACTAGCCTATCACGCACGACTGATTTTCTCCAATCAAAAAAAAAATCTGACTGAACTTTAATAAATTTCGAAGGTATTCATTACCAAACTTGATGACATTAAGAATTTAATGTAAGATCCTTCAGGCCTCTCTAGGTCACCTTAAAATTTGTTGCACTTTTTCGAAATTTCAAAGTATTTCAAAGGATTGCAAAACATTTCAAGGAATTTATAAATGTTTCAAGAGATATGAAAGATTTCAACTTTCAGAGTATTTTAAATGATTCCAAGAGATTTCAGAGAATTTAACAGATATCCAGGGATTTTGAGAGATGTCAAGATGTTTCATCTAATTTCAGAGGATTTCAATATTTTAAAAATTCTTGAAGAAATTTCAACAGATATTACAAATTTTAAGACCATTCACGGGATTCAAAAGTATTTCAAGAAAGTTGAAGAGATTTAGGTCTAAGTGATTCAATCGGATTTCCAAGGACATTAGAGATTGAAAATTTCAATGGATTTCAAAGGATTTGAAGGATTCTGGATGTTTCGAAGGGATTTAAAAAGGGTATCAAAGGTATCAAATGATTTCAAGGGATTTTAGGGTACTTCAAAGAATTTGTAGAAAACTTTAGGGAATAAATCAAATGGAATGGAGTTAAATTTTAAGGGACTTCTAGGGATTTCTAAAGATTTGATAGAATTTGATGGGGTTTAAGATAATTTCAAAGATTTGCACTTTTTTCAAGGAATATTAAAAGATATTAATGATTTCAAGATGTCTTACGCGATTTGAAAAAAATTCTATGAATTTCATAAGATTGAAGAGATTTTGAAGAATATTACGCATTTTAAAAGATTCTGAGGAATTTAATTTCTAAGGAGTTTTAAATGGTTTCGTAAAATTTCAAAAGATTAAAAAGATTTTGAAGATTTAATGGAATCTTTACAGTACTGAAAAAATGTCAAGGCATGTTTTAAGGAATTTTGCAATATTTGAGGGATTCGTTACGCAGTTTCAGGGGATTTGAAAAATGTCAACAGTTTTAAGGGGTTTCGAAGGATTTTGTAAAATTTTAGGAAATTTCAAAGGATTTCTACGGATTTTAAGAAATTTCAAAGATTGTAAGGGATTTAAAAAGATTGACAAGTTTTTTTTTAGGAATTTCGGAGGATGTCAACAGATTTCAGGGGTTTTAAGAGGATATCGAAAGGATTCATTCATTCATTTCTTCAAGGATTTAATTCATGCAAGATGTATATTGTATACCAGATGAAAAATATCAATCAAATATTTGAAAAATTGCATGACACTATTTTGCAACTCAAATGTATCCGAGTCCTGCAATTTTCATTACTAGTTGTTCCCATTGCAGAGTTGACAAGAAAAAAAGGACAATACAAGTAAAGATAGACGTTTCAGGTAATAACAGGAAAACATTCCAAGTTGCCGTACCACGTACCCCAAAAAATTGCCCCCCCCCCCCGCGTTTCCCCTACAGAAATATTGATGTGGGCGTAGTAAGATTCTAACTAGATTTCCCTAATTCTGATGTGGCCCTGATCGGGCAAACAGACATGGTCCACACATAGCTTGTTACGCTTTCGCAACTAATTACCTTACTCAGGGAAAACTTGTTAGGGCCCTCCCAGATTTTCAGAAGAATGCCCTAGTTTCTGAAATTATAATAATTGTAGAGAATAAAGATTACTTTCCATTAAAAAAGTACTTTTATTACTTTTGAACCAAAAACAAGCTTTCAAATGTTTGTATACGTAAAAGCCCGTTACCATGCAAGTACATATTTTAATCGATGACGACGCCCGTCATCTTTCAGCACGTTATGCTACTTATTTCTTCACCAACGAATCAAATTAATTTAAATCATTCACTTTTTGTCTTGAGCAATGATATTCTCTCATTTATGCCAAAAAACAATCAATATCACGTCGCCATTTAAAGAGTCGAATATTGTTTACCCTGCAAATAAAAAAGGCCAATTGTATTTAAATGGAAATGTTGAAATGAGCATTTGAAATTAAATGCAATTGGTAGAACTATCATTGAATGTACCTCAATGGATTTGAATTGACGCAATGTATTTAAATCGTAAAGATGCAAATGGTGGCATTTCATCATTGCGGAATGATATGTCAACAAAATTCGATAAATATTATTTGTATTATATTGTTAATTTATGTCCAAAGTCACGTTTCATTCTCATTAAGCAATCAATATTTACTGAACTTTAGTCCAAAGGTACAAATGATATAACAACTTTTATTCCTTATAATCAATTAACCACTTCAATCTCTTCAATATTACTATTTATTAACGTATTATTTTATTATTCAATAAATTTCAATTTTATTGCAAAACTCCAATTAAAAACAGTTCCGGTCTATAAATTTATGTCTCATTCAATACAATTAGATGCATCGCATGGCCAATCTCCATTTTTACATTAAACTCTATTGAATAATATGAAACGATTCACAAAATTATTTTTGAATTGAAAGTCGTCAATTAAATCCAAAAGGCGGTTCATTGGCTTGTGGAACAATTCAGTGCAATAGACCGCACACATATCTACAATTCACTGCAGTTGCAGATTTTCAATTCAATTCACTGACAAATTTTTCAATTCCGATTTAACAATTGGATATTAAATGCAATTCACCATATTTGACTCGAATTGCATTTCACCAAAATCGTCGATTGACGATTTTATTTTTGAATTGCAGTCAATCGATTTTAAATGAATCTTTATTTGCAGGGTACATCACGTTAGCGCTGATGTTTCACGGCGCGCTTTTTCAAAATGCAGAAAATCATTATATAAATAATATCCAATATTAATAAGATTTTCACAATTGAACTAGTGAAATAAATGAATAATATTGTTGTATATTAAATGGATATACTAATTAATTGTCGAGATCAGAATTGTTAGAATTGTGGCCTAACAAGGTATGGGGCAAGCCTCGTCAAAACCCCACGAACATAATTTTTAACATCATTCGTTTCTAGATTTCATCCAATCATTTTTTAGTCTGATCAGTGAGGCTATGTTTTTCAATGATTAAAGATATCCCTATTTGAAAGCTCCAATTATGTCCGATTATTATTTAACACCTTTTGCTCAAAATAGAAATACTGGTCAGGGCCATGTCAGCGCCCCTTTTTGAATGGGGCTAAGTAGGGAAGTTTCTGTACATTTGGCCTTTAGTTTACATACGGCACTGGATGGTCTTCAATATGTTAATCATTTTGCACATGTGTGTTGTTATGCACAACGTCAGTTAATTATATTAGTACCATGTATAGACTCGTAATAGACCTGTATTATCCTTATATTAATTTGAGGTGACCAGATGGCTTGATCGAAAAATCAGGACATTATCCCACTTCTCACCCCCTTCAACATCTAGCTTCCCCCACCCCTAATACAATTTAAACTGAGACATGCTATTTAAAAAACAGGGTTCTTACAAAATACCAATTTCGAAATTCCCTAACTTTACCTGACTTTTCCCTGACCAATTTTTCATTTTCCATGACAACTATCAATTTTTATTTCATGTTAAATTTTCATCCAAAGAAATTAATGTTTTACCAAAGAAATGAATTTTCAAATATAAAGATGAATTATCAAATTAAAAAATGAATTTAGAACGAATTAGTTGAATTTCGACCAAAAAGATAAATTTTCATCCAATAAAATTAATTTTCTATCAGAAAATATTAATTTGGAACAAAATACATGAATTTTCAACAAAATAATTATATTTTTAATCAAAGGAATGAATTTTCAAATAAAAAGAGGAATCTTTAACCAAAAAATTCATTTTTAACCAAGAAGATTAATTTTCTAGCAAAAATGACGAATTTTCAACAAAATACATGAATTTTCTACTAAAAAAGATTAATTTTCAACCAAAAATAGAATATTCATATTTTAATTAAAAAAAATCATGTTTAACCGTAAGAAACGTATTTTCAACAAAATAGTTATATTTTTAACCAAAGAAATGAATTTTCAATTATAATGATGAATCTTAAATTTAAAAAATTAATTTTTAACTTTCTATCAGAAAAGATTAATTTTAAACAAAATACATGAATTTTCAACAAAATAATTATATTTTTAATCAAAGGAATGCATTTTCAAATAAAAAGAGGAACCTTTAACCAAAAAATGCATTTTTAACCAAGAAGATTAATTTTCTACCAAAAGTGACGAATTATTAACAAAATACATCGATTTCCTACTAAAAAAGGTAAATTTCCAACCAAAAATGGAATATTTATATTTACAGTCGTGGGTGTGGTGAGCCCACACTTGTAGTTATTTACTACAAGAAACTATCCACCTAAAAACACTACCCGAATCGGGTAGTGTCACGCCTACCCTGAAAGGGAAAAGGCTTAATGGTATACTACTACTACTACAGTCAACAAAATTAATTTGTATTCCAATAAAAGGGATTTTGAACAAAATAGTTAAATTAGCAATCGAAGAAATGAATTCTCAACCAAAAAGATTAATTTTTCACTAAGAAGATTAATGTTCTACCACAAAGGACGAATTTTTAACAAAATGCATGAATTTTCAACCAAATAGTTGACGTTTCGACCATAAAAATTCATTTTCTACCATAAAAGACGAATTTTCAACAAAATACATGAATTTTCTACTAAAAAAGGTAAATTTCCAACCAAAAATGGAATATTTATATTTACGGTCAAAAAAATTAGTTTTTATTCCTATAAAACGGGTTTTCAACAAAATAGTTGAATTAGCAATCGAAGAAATAAATTTCCAACTGAAAAGATGAATTTTTCACCAAGAAGATTAATGTTTTACCACAAAAGACGAATTTTCAACAAAATGCATGAATTGTGAACCAAATAGTTGAAGTTTCGACCATAAAAATTAGTTTTCTACCAAAGAAGGCGAATTTTCAAGCAGATACATGAATTTTCAACACAAAAATATAAACTTTTAACCAAAAATGGAATTGTTACATTTTCAGTGAAAGAAATTAATTTTTGACCAAACAAAAAACGATTTTTCAACAAAATAGTTCAATTTTTAACAAAAAAAAGGTTTTTGAATTAAAATGATGAATCATCAAACAAAAAAAAGAATTTTTAACAATGCCGTTCCACTTTCAACTAAGTAGTTGAATTTTCAACGAAAAATGGAAACACAGAAGACGAATTTTCAGAAAAATAGTTGAAAATCAATCAATCAATCAACCAAGCTAATAAAGAAAAAGTGTCATCCAAAATGTGAAATTTTCATACCAAAAAGGCCAATTTTCTACAAAACAGTTGAATTTACAAACCGAAAATATTTATTTTCAACAAAACAGTTCATATTCGATCAAATAGTTGAATTTTCAACCGAACAAAAACGATTTTTCAACAAATAGTTACATTTTCAACAACAAAAAAAGAGATTTTGGAATTAAAATGATGTATCAGCAACTAAAAAATTGAACTTTTAACAAAGTAGTTCCATTTTCAACTAAGTAGTTGAATTTTCAACGAAAAATGTAATAGTTGATGGTTGATATATCAACCAAAAAAGATTTTAATTTGAAACGAATTCAACCAAAAAGACGAATTTTCAACCAAGAAAGATTTTTCAGTCAATAAAGAAAAAAAATTGAATTTTCAACCGAACAAAAATGATTTTTCTACAAAATAGTTAAATTTTGAACAAAAAAATTAATTTTCAATCAAAAATGAAATAGTTAAATTTTTGGTTAAAAAATTAATTTTCAACCAATTGAAACAATTTTTCCAAAAAATAGTTAAATTTTGAACAACGAAAAAAGGTTTTTGAACTAAAATGTTGAATCAGCAACCAAAAAGGTCCACGCAAGAAAAATCACGAATTATCGATTTTGGGCATGAAGAATCAGGACATAGCACAAAAAATCAGAAAATCAGGACAGCGATAAAAATCGGGAAATGTCCTGATAAATCAGGACGTCCGGTCACCCTAGGAAAAACGAGAGGAAAAACTAAAGTGACTATATGCGAAACGCTCAAATGCAGGACGCTGATAGTAGGATTGAGGGGGGGGGGGGTCAGATTCAATATGTTTACACTAAGAAAATCTTGAGTCATGAAACACATTCATTCAAATATATTATATCACACGCAATGTTGAAAACTCAAAATTGATTGGTCGAGAACCTAGATAGAAACTCAGAAGCCTCGAGAAGGAGAACAAAAAACCCTTTTGCGGGACGTTTGCAAAGAATCGTCTTTTACAGGACGTTTTGCAGGACATTTACCTTCACAGGACACATTGCTCAAATGCGGGACTGTCCTGCGAAATACAGGACGAATGGTCACTTTATCTTAATTATATATTAAGAATGTAATAGAGTGAAGAGTCCAGTCAAATGGGGAAGACGTTTTATACTTCGCAGGGATATGAAATCTCACAGATAGTATAATTGCGTCATTACTGGAGCGATTCGCGAGGGAAGTAGCAGTTTAATATCCAGCAAGTAAATTTCTATTTTGACCTTCATGAACCTTGAGGGACTTATCTGCGTCCGCGGATGCAGGTTAGGTAGATTTTCTGGAGAAGCTCGTGGTCTTATGTGAAGGTTAACATCTGGGACTTGAACTTGTCGGCGGGGTTAAAATTACATGGTGAAAGGAAAGAATTATGGAAGCTGTTTGTTATTTATGTAAGTTAGAAGATTTATACTGAAAACAATGACTGGCTAAATTTGCCATTTTATCCTGAATCATTTGAACTCTGAACCTATTTTTCCTGGAATTTATTAAATTTTATTATTTCACATTGTAACATGTGCGAAGAAAATAATAAACGCAGCTGTTTTAGGTTATACACAGGAAAAAAAGTTAACTGTCTTACAGAATTTATTGCATGAATTATGAAAACCGATTAGATGCAAAACCATCATGGAATCAAAAAAATCTCCTTGACAACGAATGTGGAAAATTTGTGTTCTGAAGATGTACGAAATTATGTTTTATAACAAAGTTTCTTTGCGTGAGCAATTATAATTGCTGTACTACTAAGATGTAGTTTTGAAAATTTATTTATCGCGATTGTTTGAAGTTTGAAATCAATAGTTTCGCAATTTTTAGATAGAAACAAAATTTTAATAAATTTAAGAAAACGGAATATTTACGTCATATGTTGTGTAGCTGTCTCGAATAAAAATACAATATTTTATTTTAGTTATCTTTTGTCAATGATTGAAGTAATCTGGTTTAAATCTTTTTCCCTGTGTAATATTTACTAAATTTAAGGAAAAATGCGTATCAAATGTTGATTATGAATGAGAAGGGCATCTGGGCAATCGAATTTTTAGTTTAGAAGGCATTGTCTCTTTTATCAGAAATCCATCTTTTTATCAGCATAGCTAATATTATTTTATATGCGACGATCTATGTATATTTGAGGAATAGAGGATGCCGAGGAGGATGCGTAAATTATAGCAATCACAATTAAAACAAATACGGAAAATATTTAACACAGAGAAAAAAGATTACTTGAATCAAAGAAATATATGTACTACTGAATAAGTCCAAACCAATATTTTTTTGAAGAAAGAACATTTTTCGTGTTTCAAGAAATGTTTTTTAAAATGAAAAAATCGTTCTTTTTATGAAAAAATTTTGTTTGGATCAAACAAATATAATACTTCAATCAAAGAAATGTAGTACTTAATATGTCCAATCAAATATTTTTTTGATGAAAGAACATTTTTCTTGTTTTAGGAATTAATGTTTTTCGCAATGAAAAAATCATTCTGGTTGACAGAAAATTCTCTTTTGATCAAAAGAATATTGGATTGTACATATTCATGAATTACATTTCTTTTTTTCAAGTAATCTTTTTTCTCAGTATACATTGTACACTAGGAAGGTCCAAAAAAATGCCAATTTGGCGCAAAGTTGATACATATGAGCTCTGTTTTTCCCTTTTTTGCGATCAATGATTTTTATTCAACAAGCGAAATGTTTTTAAGCATTTTAACTGATTTACAATTGTTTAAACCATTTTAATTTGTTTAAATAATTTGTTGTTCGTGCTACACAACTCATTGGAAGGTACTTTTTTACGTTTAATAAAACTTTTAGTCATTGCAGGAAGACTGATCTTTGTTTCAAGCACTGACCAATTGTTTAAATAGTTAATTATTATTCACTTGCAACTTCTTTGTTAAGAAGTGTTACACAAAAAACTAATTCTTTTTTTTAGCATTGTCGCTTATTGGTAACTATCTGCGTCATTAGGATATTAATACCCGATTTTGTAAGAAATTGGTATTTGTTTACATTTGTCTTTGCTTAAAGAATTATTTTCTGAAATAAATGTTTATAATATATCTTTTTATGTGATAAATGCGATAGTTTGTCATTTTTAAGAGCAAAATTTGTTGTTGGAAATGTGATACAAAATCTGATTTTCCTTCTTCTAAATTTGATTAAGTATGTTGCCTATCATTAAGTATATAAATGTTATACAAATTATTTAAATAATTAATATTTCTTCAAACAATTTTATTTACATTGAACGTAAAGAATTTGGAAACAAAATTATTGGAAAAAATAGAAACTTACTTTCAGCTTCCAGAGGACCAACACTCACCAGTCTGCGGCGGTGATTTAAAGGAAAAATTGAAGAAATAATTTTAGAACAACCAAATTGAATCACATTTTAATACAATGATATCTTATTGAAAAAAGAAACTTTTCACGATCAATGTAAAAAAATGGTTCAAACAAATATTAGTTACTTAACGAATTATCATACCATTTGAAAAATTGGATAATGGTTTCAATAAAAAATGTTGCTCTTAACAATGATAAATTACCGCATTAATTATAGAAAAAGATCAATTTCAAACAGTTGGTAAATGCTTAAAACAAAGATCAGTCTACCTATCCATGACTAATTATCTGATTAAACGTAAATAAAGTACCTTTTATTAAGTTAGAAGGAAAAAAATTATCTAGACAAATAAATTTCGTAAGTGGGACAGGGGAAGGAAGGTCAAAATTCAAAGTAGGTTAGAGGAAATTATTTGCTGGAGATTCTCTAAAAAATTCGGATAATCTCTCGCGAGCTAAGTTTTAACTCAGAAACGTGAATTTTAATTTTACGAAAAATTTTTCTCATGTTAATCTTATGGGATTTTCCGGGCCTTTGGGATGCGTCTTAAAATTAATCGATTTGGCTCAAACTTGGCCGGATTTTTTTTCCGGGAACCTCACAAAAAAGGAGGGTGGCATGCCCTCTATTAAAAAAAAATTCCAACAGATATGATTTTGGACCACCCTAGTGCACACCTCAAAATTAGTTTGCTCTAAATTTAGACAAATTTGTTTGCGTTCAAGTCAAATTGGTCTAAATTTAAGACTTTCCGTATTTCAGAATTGAGTCTGAAATTAAGAGAAACTTTCTTCAAATTCAGCCAAATAAGTTAAGTAGGTTTATACCAATACACCCATATACACATTACTATTCTCCAACCGAGCAAGTCACGCCTACCCCGAAAGAGAAATGGATTAATGGTATAATAATAATAATATGATTTCAACTATTGTGGTCGGCTTAAGGCCATGTGATGAGTGGGTCACGTGACCAGATTCCTACCTTACCGGCACTTTTTTTATTTGTCAACTTATTTTCACACGAATAGCCACATCGAGTTGAAAATTTGGGATAATAAATAAGAACCATGAAGAAACGCGGCTCTGGTCCTAAATTCTTATAAGTATGAGAAAAATTTTTTTAGAACTAAATTTTTTTTTTGCTTTTTTCATAGTTATAAAAATTTAGGACCAGAGCCGCATTTCTTAGTGCTTCTTATTTAGTGTCCCAAATTTTCAACTCGATGTGTCGCTTCGTGTGAAAATAAGTTGACAAATAAAAAAAGTGCCAGTAAGGTAGGAATCCGGTCACGTGACCCACTCGTCACATGGCCTTAATGATAATTAAAAGGGTTAATTAGAAATCACCTATTTTTTTAATATTGGGTCACGGTTGAACTATCGGATCTTCGCAGCATGGGACTATCTAATCAAGACCTTGTATCAACGTTAATTACATTAATGAAAAGCGAGATTTAACCTCAGCCGTTGTCGTATAGTATAAAAAAAATTAGACTCTGCTCGATAAAGTTGCGTATCACAAGTAAATATACAAATTTTTGAGGAAGGTGGTAAGATTGCAGAGAGTTCATCTTCGTGGGAACGCACAATATTTAAATCAGTCTATTATGCAGGCATTCAGGCAGGAAAATAGTCGAAGTTAAAATTTATTTGTAATATTTGATATAATATTGTGGCACGGCCTAGTATTACGGAATTTTCCGTAAATGTAACCGGTCAAGTATAGCACTAGGGCTAGTCTTACAGAAAATTCCGTAACGGTATAAAGACAGTTCGTAATATTATCCATATATAACGATATTTCGTATTTGAATAAATCAAGAATGTTCAACTGTCATCTAGAATCGAAATATATATTTTTCAAAACATATTATAACCATTACGATTCTATTTTTTAATATTTCGTAGAATTGGTATAATTATATAAGTGAATAAAAAATATACTTTTGTTGGAAATAGAATGAAAAGTGATAAAACAGGTTGAAAATGTAAACTATTCAAAACATTTTTCAATTTTGAAAGCTATTCAAATTTTTGACATTTTTTTTAATTGGGAAGCTATTGAACATTTGCAAGTTGAAATTGATCAAATTTGAACACATGAAAGTAAATTAATGCAAATTTAGACTCTTTTTTATTTGAAAATTGTATATAATGTAACCAGTTTTAACCGATTCAACTTAAACATGTTAAATTGTAAATGCTACACTTTAGTCCTAGTTAATTTAAATGTATTTCTTCTTTAAATATCTATAACACTTTATCTTAAAAACAAATGTTTCAAAATGTGGGAAAAATACTACACAAATTTATACGTGGCCCATTAGCTCAGTTGGTTAGAGCGTCGTGCTAATAACGCGAAGGCCGCGGGTTCGATCCCCCCATGGGCCAATTTTTTTTTCATTAGAACTACTACCACTACTACTACTACCGTTTCCAATTTTAAAAATGCGTAAATAATCTTTAAATAAAATTTGTTTAAAAATTTTTTGTAACAAAAAAATTATTTATAACCATTTCAGCCATAGAAAAGTTTAATTTAAAAATTCGAAACAGTAGAGTTGTACAGAATGTTTTCCCTGAAAAAAATAAGTCATCATGGATTAACATTCAACCTTTTTTTTTGGTAAGAAACATTTTTCATCATAAATAATTTTTTATACTTGAAATGACATCATCAGTAATATTATTTCGATTCATGAAATCATATAGAAAAATTATTTTTTGCAGAGATATGATTTTTTGCACGACAACTAACTTAATATTTCTAAAAAGTAATATTCATTTAAATCAATAAAAGATCTGATTTTGAACGACGGCTATTGATTAAATAGAATTTTCCTCTCAGTACAGATATAAGTACATTTTTTCTGCTAAAAAGCTTCAAATCAGCATCTTTCGACATCAAAGTCTAAGAAGAAAGGAATAATATGTCAATTCATTAAGATATTGTAAAAAATAAACATTATAATGAATAAGTTTTAAATTGTTTTTTAATAATGTTTAGGATTTGACACAATGCCTTTGTTAAACTTACATTTTTTCATGAATTCTTAGATATTCTTGAAAACAAACTTTATCTTTATGTACATTGTCTTATGTGTATAAAAAACAGGCGTCACATAGATTTCCATCATCTGCGTTACTGCGTACTCAAAAAAGTAATAAATTGACCTTGAATTATTTATTACGTAAGTATATTGCGTTCTTAATTCGAAAAAATTAAGTACCATCCTAAAGCCGTGTTAGTAAAACTAACTCGGTATAGTCATTGGAAACATTTCTCATACGATTATGATGAAGCAATTGTTAAATTATAGGTGAGTGTATTCAAATTGAATGGATATCATATATATTTATCATAATTGAAACATTTTACAATCTACATAAACATTTTATGATTCATTTTTCATGCATGGATGATTCTCCGGTTAGCGATCGAAATGAGCATCGAAGTTAAAAAAAATGTTCGCATTATAAGATAAAATTAAAGTACTTATTACATACGTTGAAGGATTCATAAAAAATAAGACGCAACGAAAATTTGTCCAACTTGTTTCTTTATAAAATCAATTGATATTAATTGAGAGAAAAGAAATTAACAATTATTTGCGAACATCATCAAGCTAAGCACAATTTATATACCTATTTTTTTATAAATGGTTTAATTTATTTATAGTCTTCTATGTGTTATTGTAAATATTTCCTTGCCACTCCATGATAATTTGTTGATGCCCTATATAGAGTAGAGTTAGACGTATATTCCTAAATGTAAAATCGAGTGTGAAATAGCGAATCGTGATTATTAAATTGATTTAGAGGTGCATGCACCAAATATTTTGACATATTATTTTAATTTACGGGCAACGATCAGTTTCAAATTCCCCTAGAAAGTAAATTAAATCTGTAAGTTAATATACGATTTTAACATAAAATATATCTCACATATAGTTATCAATATCTGTATGATATATGTATTTTCAGTCGGCGCGGATTACATAAACTCAGAAAAAAAAGTTTCTTGAACCAAAAAAACTGTTTTGTTGAATATACATGAAAATTTGGTTGAATCAAACAAATTTTTGTTGATTCAATAAAATACTTGATTGACCCAACCAAACTTTCCGGTTGAATCAACAATGTATTCCATCTACCAAAAGATTTGGGTAAAAACAACCAAAAAATTTGGTTGGGTCAACCAAATACTGTGATGTCTATATAGTATATAGTAACCATATTCTATGGTAAAAACAACAAAAATTTTGTAGATTCAATGAAATCGTTTTCTGAGTTACGTCAATGCGTTTGTGTCAGTGATGTTGATTGTTTTCGTGCTTGTGCACGGAGCCAAAATTAGCATTGCATTAAGAAAATATTGGTACGAATACGGACGTAACAATATTTTCACGATCCAAGAAAATTGGTATTGTCTCAAGAAAATGTACTTAAATTGAGCAAATCAAGTTTCGTCATTCTAGTACATTTTCTTGAGACAAGAAATATTTACTTAGATCAAGGAAATATTGTATCGCCCGTGTTCCTAACGATGTTTTCTTGATTCAATATTAATTTTATTCTTTCCCCGTGTGTGCATTTGTGTAGCAAATATTTCTCAAAGCAAGAAGGAGAAGAGCGAAATCCGTTGTCTTTGTACGATAAATAGGAATGTAAACCCTATAGAAGTGATCAAGGAAGATTTTTCAGAAGTATGTAGTTTTATTGTTTACTAAATTTTACCGGAAAGATGCAAAGACATCCAACGTAGCAACTTAAAGAATGATAAAACTCACGTCTTCGGTAGAGATCAGAAATGTTTTAAATACAAGTACATACATTTTTTATACTTTTGAGACCTCGCTTAGTGACTAATGTAAAAATAATAAAAACATTAATTAAACTTTTTAAAACGCAGCAATAAATTAAGTAGCACTTTTGAGTATAACGTATACATTTTTTAGAGCTGGAGGGTATGTCCCTTATGAGAAATATTGGTTTATGAATTACAACATTCTTGACTCATAAATATTGTTACTTGGATTTCAAAATACTTTTAAAAGTACTATTTTATGATATTTTTATTATTTTTAAACTTTATATTCAAATTTACATTTTAACTGTTGAAAAAAGAAAATGATAAAAAATTTGAATCAATTACGGGGAGGTTTAAGCAATAAATTATGCAACTTATGGTTTATGAAAATATTTGTGTTGTTTCGACGAAATACTATGATGACTCAGTAAATTTTGAGATATTAAAAGTGCTGCAGCTCAATTCAATTATTTCAAAAATCTGTATCAGTATAAAGAAACAAAAGAATGTTAAGATTGTTGAATCATTCTATTGTATATCAAATCAATACTTTCAGATGTAGTGTGAGGGTGTTGTAAAATAAATATGATTGTTTAATTTCTGTTTAATTATTCATTATTTATAACACTGACTCTGAAAATGTACACGGTTATTAAACAATCAACACATTATGATACAAATTTATAGAATTTCACGACCTTCAGTTAACTTGAGGTCTATTACAACGCCATGCATCCGCTGAAAGTAAAAATGTGTTTCATTATTCAATAACAGTATTTTGAACTATTATTTCAAACTATGCTCAACTGGTGATAATCTTGTCTTAATTCATTAAAAGTATCTTTATTATAGTAGAATGAGTTGTATTTTGCTAGATAATTGATTAAGAACATTCCGTAATTGGAGCGATGATTAGAAATTTCTCGACTTAAAATATTTATTATCATTATTATTATCATTTAATATTATTTTAATTTTTCTTCGGTCCAATGCATGTGTAGGCGACAATAGCTGCAATGAAAAGAGCCACACCCAGAAGAGCGAATAAGGTGATAAATGCAAGGCTCATTTTAATTTATAATAATAATAATAATAAACTGAACTTTTTCTGCTTCGGTCGCGGTTTATATACCGCCTTTCTTTCCTCCATACATGCAGAGTTGGATCTAAAATCCATCAAGAAAAAATTTGATCAGTGATCTTTAATTAGTTAATAAATTCAAACAAATATTCGTTTGAATGAAAGAAATACCTTTTTACATTTGAATTTCGTTGAAATATGTATTTTTTTGATGTAACATTTTGGCATATATTTTTAATTTAACACTTTGGCATATTTGTTTCAATTTTACATTTCTTTTAGTGCAAAAATTTGCTTGAATTAAATGTTTATAAAATCCGTTGGAAGAAACGTTTATTTAGTTCATGAAAAAGAAATGAATCATTCTAAATAAATATTTATTTCGATAGCAAATTTCTGATTTGCACCTTTCAGTAATTCAGGAGTAAAATTTCACTTACTGAAGTGAACATTAATTTGCAACAATAATTTCATATTTTTGGTTTAGATGAAACCATTTCTTTGTATTGAAGAAATGTTTTCTAAGACGTATTCAGAGCGTCAATTTCTTTAAATCAAGTAAATTTTCTTTGATTAAGATTTTTGTTTGTTAGTGTAATTACACTTTCTATCAGGAAAAAATATTCTGTCACAGAAGTATTCAACGAAAATATTCATTAAAGTTGGATACATTTTTTGTCTAAGCAAATAAGTTTCATAATTGTAATAGTTATCGTTTACAAGAAAGCCGATGCCTGTTATGTTTTGGACTCTTTGGTCAACAGTTTTCAAAACAATAAACAATTTAAAAAAATATTAGATGAAAGAATGATGCACGAATATTAAATGCACATTATTCCTGCATTCAGAAAAAAGTTTGATTAACTCAAGAAATATTTGGTTGAATCAAGTAAATAAATGCATTGCTACATATGGTCAACTAAAGGTTTGGTTGATTAAACCAGATTTTCAGTTGTGTTAACCAAATCTTTTGGTAGATATGGAATATTTGTCAGATTCAACCAACAAATGTGTTTGAATTAATTAACTATTTCGTTAAATCAGCCAAAATTTGTTTTTTGAGAGTCGAGTTTACTTAAGTTTGTTTTTCATTCTGAAAAAAAACCTTTGCTTATGCGTGGGGGAAAGGGAGCTGGTATATAAGCTGCGACCGAAGCAGAAGGGGTTAGGTAAATTATCGATTAAAATGAATCTTGCCATTATCACCTTATTTGCTTTTCTGTGGGTGGCTCTTCTCATTGGAGCTCTTGACAGCTGCAAGGGAAATAAGAAACAAGGTGGTGATTTTTGAAATACGCGCACAGATTGTGAGCCCATTTCCAATTCAATCATTTTTTAAAAGTTTTCATTTCTATTTTCTTGAAAACAATTTTAAAGACAATCTTTAGCATACGTGTAAGTAGTTTATAAAATGTTGTTTCTTGCATTTGGTTTAATCTGTATTATTTAGCAAATTATGATTGTTTATGATGATAGGCTCTATTTTCCTCGCAAATTAAAGGAGGGGTATCAATAAGTACTATTTTTTGGCCCAAATCGGATTTTATTCTCCTTTGCATCATTTTGGTAAATTAAACGGGAAAAATAACCATTTTGTGTTCACGATTTTCAATTCATATAAATGAATCTAAACCTGTCGCTTGTTCTTTTTATATCATGTCATGTATTATGTCGTTTGAAATAATAATTTAAAACACTGGTATTGAATAATGAAATACTTTTTTGTTTTTAATGCCAAAACGCAGCTATTCCTTGTTAATTAATCATAGTCAACGGGATTGGTGGGATGCAGAGAGAAGAATCGCAGATTCTTCTAGATCATTACTTCGCAGAAAATATGTAAATTTGAGTTATAATGTTCTGTCAATGAGTGTTTAACCACTTCCCGATGTCAATGTTGTAAGAAATGAAAAAAATTAACAACCTTTAAAACAATCATAGTTAATTTACAACATCCCATAACAGCGAACATTATTCAATTTTATGAGTTGTTTTCGACCCATTCCCACTGCGTATTGTATGAAAATACATATAAATATTTGTACAAATCATGAAGGTTATAGCGTTTATCTTTTAAACAATAATATCTAGAATTCTATTTTAAAAAAGGGTTCTGATAAAGAGTGAAAAAATCATATCAAATCAAAATCTTGATTGAAGTAAACTTGAAAGCAATTTAATTAAATCACATTGGAATTTTATTCCAAAAAAATCCATTAGCTGATCACTGAAATTTTGAGCACACGCCAGATTTCCAAAATTGCAAGAAATTTCAGACGATTTTAAAGAACCAAAAAGAATTCGAGGAATTTTTATGTATTTTAAGGGATATCTGGATTTAAGTAAATATAATTGTCTATTCGTGGATAAAGTTTGATAGAACTTCCTGAAAAATGATACAAGAATAAAAGTAGGCCGAAAATTAGATTAAAAAAGTAACACAGCACGCATATAGCTCATAATGAAAAATGTGAAATAATAATCTATTGCAATAGTCATCCAAAGAATAAAATCGTATCGAAAATCTATTCGTCTTACTAGTTTATGAATAAGATCGTTTGAAAGAATTTACGAGACAGGCCGGTATGTACATTCCTTTAAGTTGGAAATATTCAATTAGGAACATTTAAAGTTCTCAATAATTCAATTTCTCTGATTATCATGTCATAATATATATATACCATTAAACCATTTCCCTTTCAGGGTAGGCGTGACACTACCCGATTCGGGTAGTGTTTCTAGGTTTTTCTTGTAGTTATAAATAACTACAAGTGTGGGCTCACCACACCCACGATGTGCCAACAGCACTCATGTCAGTATTCTTGAATGGTCACCCATCCAAGTACTAACCGCGTCCAACGCTGCTTAACTTCAGTGATCTGACGAGAACTGGGTTTTTCAGCGTGGTATGGCCGTTGACAATAAAAAAATAATAATGTAATTTAATCTTTGGTTCGTCGTTTGTTCTTTTTGTATTATGACATTGTCAGAGATTGTGTAACGAAAAATAATCATACTTCGCCCCAGGGTGGTTGTCAAGGTATATAATCAAGCTCACTGAAGGTTCGACTCTCCAATTTTAATTTGATATTGCTCTGATTGTTGATCAATTCGACTCTCTATGAACTTCCGTTTCAAGATCAAGATCCGTATTCTCTAGAGCGTAGGTCAGTGCAAAATGATCCTAGATTGTCAGATACAAATTGACTTTGTCTAATATGTGCTGCGAGCTGCACGTAGCTAATAGTTTTAAGCTCGGTTTTGAATCAGAGGTCTAATCTCAAGACTTCTATTATTATTCGTGATGGCTGATCTCAAGCAAGGTGGAACACTAATAAGTATATATCATGGTCGGTTTACTGCTCCGGATGCTATTGTTTCATCTCCCAAGTCACACGAGAATTCCTTTGGAATCGCTTCCTTATCTTATTGTCTATGAATAAGAATTGTAAATAAAATTTGGCTTATAAGTTAAATTTTGTTTTAAATCATGCCTTTATATCATTTAATCAAAAGAGTTTTTTTAATTTGAATATAAAAAAATGTATAAATCTCAAAATTAATTAGCTAAATTTCTTCTAGAAAAAGAAGACCTTTCCTATTCGAAACTGTTGACAAGTAAAATATTACATAAGTTATAGTAATAGTAGAAAATGAATACATTCTTAGATGAAGAATTACAAAATTTAATTCTTTATCAAAGAATGTGGCTAACAAAACTTCATTTTAAAATTCCCTTACTTTTCCCTGACTAATTTTTCATTTTCACGGACTATTAATATTTAAAGACCAAAATTCTAATATTAAAACATTTCTGATATAGAATCTTTTAACATTGAAGAGAACAATTTTAACTTTCAATTTATTATTCTCAGGGCAGCCATACCCTAAATTACCTGAAAAAAGTTATCTATTTAAAAAGAAAAAGTTACCACAAATGACTAATTTCTAACCCAAAAAGAGACTGAGAGTGACTTATCTGCATTAATAATGTGACTCGTCTTTTGAATTCAAAAGAATTGAAAATAATTCGATCCATAAGATTTCAAAACAATTCATGTTAAATTCAAAAGAATTAAATTGAATTGGAGAACAAATAAAAACCCAAAAAATGCCAATTTTAAGCAATTCAAAGGAAATGAGAACAATTTGATGGAATTCATAAAAATTCAAGGTGAATGGAAAAATTTCAAGGGAATTGAAAACAATGAAAGAATATAAATAAATTCATTCAATTCAGTAAGTTTGAAACGAGTTTTTAGAAAATCGAGGAAATTTCAATGAATTTGATGGAATGCCTAAGAATTCGAGCTGAGTTTGAAAGTTTTTAATACAAAATAAACTAAAGCTAAAAAAATCAAAATATCCATTGAATTGTGTGGAATTGAGTAGATTTAGAAGAATTCAAGTGAATTCAAAAGAATCTGACAAAATTCCTACGAATTCAAGCTGAGTTTAAAAGACTTCAATATAAATTAAACTAAAACTGAAAAAAATTTACAAAAATGCATTTAATCGAGTTGAATTGAGTAGATTTAGAAGAATTTAAGTAAATTCAAAAGAATCTGACGAAATACCTAAGAATTTAAGCTAAGTTTAAAAGACTTAAATATAAATTAAGCTAAAACTATTTTTTTTAATCCATTGAATTGAGTGAAATTGAGTAGATTTAGAAGAATTTAAGTAAATTCAAAATAATCTGATGAAATGCATAAGAATTTAAGCTAAATTTAATCTACAAATTTAAGACTTCAATACAAGTTAAACCAAAATTAAAAAAAAAATCTATTGAATTGAGTAGGAATTTTGAAGAATTTTAGTAAATTTAGAAGAATCTAATAAAATTCCTAAGAATTCAAGGTGAGTTTAAAAGACTTCAGGATAAATTAACCAAAAAATAAAAACAAAGAAAATGCATCAAACTGAGTAGTATTGCATGAATTTAGAAGAATTCAAGTAAATTAAAAATTCAAAAAACATTTAACAAATGCACGGAAACAATATATATCTAAAATTGAGATAGACCGCCGAAAATTCCTGTTCCCAAGGAAAGACGGTGAGTTATCCCCCAAAACGACGAGGGGGGTTGACTTTTTTAATCCACCCTATTCGGAAGGTACCATCAAGAGGTGTTAGAAACAAATTTTAAAAACGTCTTCCCATTTGCCGGCAATAGTTGAAATTGAGAAAAACTGCACGAAAACTCGTGCTTCCAAGGACAGACGGTGAAAATATTGTTAAAAAATTGAAAATATGTTAGGAAAGTTTAATGGATGTGCGTAATAATGTAGAATTTTTATGATTTCAAAACAATTTTTCTCACAAGGATGATAAATATGACATTTATAAATTATGTGAATTAAATTATTCTAATTTTTCCCTGTAAGTAGTAACGTACATTCTGTTCAGCCTTTCAAGCACCTCCCTTTATGAAATCCTGGATATGCCACTGTATCTTCCAAAATTCTGAGAAAATTCCTAAAATCATTAAATAACAATTTCTTCAAATGTTTTTTCCTTGGAATTTCATTGCAAGTGTGAGGGAGATGAGGGCGGTAAGGGATACCTTCCGTGACAAAATCGTAGAACTTTTGACAGAGTTGACCTAGAGGGATGCATTTTTTTGAGATTTACAGATGAATAACTACAGAATAGAGGAAAAATACGGAGAAGCTGAAAATATATATTTTTACCTTGAAAATCTAGGTTAAATTTTACATTTTTTGACAAAAAGTTGTATTATTGGATACCATGGGCGCTCAGTTATTATATTACATATGTTATACATATACTAGTAGTCGTGCGCGCGCCAAGGCGCGCGCCTACTACTTTTTGTTATGATGTTATGAAAAAGAATAAACCAAATACTTATTTTTTCTATGTTATTTATATTTAATTAATGTTACAAAATATTCGTAAAAAATAATTAGAAGGCACTACAGGATGATGTTGAAGCTAAAGGAGTAATGGATTTCTCATAATTTATTTGTAGGTAAATTCTGTCACCGTTATCATCTTGAAAAAATTGTGAATATAATTATAATTCAATTTATTATAATCGGCTCTTAAATTTGTTTAACACTTAACTTATTTATAAATTATATTGGCGTAATACATTTTTATTTTATAAATTAAAAGAAATGTTATTTATAAAATAAATTGTGAATTATTCGTTTTAACATGTATATATGAGCATATAAATTTCAAATTGATAAATACTGCGAATAATATTAATTTTCATTATTATATAAGCTTTACAAAGTTTAAAAAAATGAATGATACATAGAATAGTGGCAGTAATTACCAATCTTTCAGTTTTCAAGAAATATGATAACAAATTTTTAAATTGCCTATTTGCTCCGCAATTATTGCTGTTTATACCCTATAGTAATCCATTCGCCACTAATATTTTATTATGCATTGAGAGATGTGGTGAATTTTTTTTATGAAAAATTAATTTTTTAATTTTTATCATAAATGATGCACGTTATTACGAAAAAGTAAAATGTATTTTAGTATAACTTTTTTATACATGAACATTTTTGTGTGAACATTTTTATCGCATCTGTTTTTTACGTCAAAATGATTCAATTCTTTTATTATAAGAAGAAAATTATCCTGTCAATAGAACTTTCCAGGCCTTTATAAACGTTACAGTATCTTTCTTATTAAAAGCTAAATTAAACAAAAACTTTTCAAACAATATTTTTTTTTTCCTTCTGCGAAAATCTGTCAATTTTTTATTCTTCAAAAAATCTATAGTGGTTGATAAATTCGTGTTTTTAATTGGAAAATAGTGCCTTTAGTGTCTTTTTTTTCAAAATAGTAGCAAAACAGCGTCATCGCTTGAAAAAGGGTCAAATAGTGTCAATAGTGTGTTTTGAGCCCGAGACCTGAATTTGTAGTTTATTATTCTAAGGGCGGCTACAGCCTAATTTATTTAAGAATAGTGACCTATTCAATCCGAAAAAAAGCAGAGAAATTGCCCTACAAAAAACGTCGGATTGAAAATTATTTAAAAGTATTGTATTTTGAATGCGAAGTTGTCTAAAAGCAGATGTCCAGAGAATATCTCGGGAGTGCGCAGCAATAATTTTTAATTCGACGTTTTTTGCAGCAAGACTCATTTCTAATCCACAAAGTGACTTAAAGTAAATATGTGCATCAATAGTGTGACTGATGTTCTTTTGGATTTGAAAGCATTTCGAAAAATTCAATTCATAAAACTTCAAAGAATTAAAGTTAAAATTTAAAACATGGAAATAAATTGGAAAAAATTTAAAACTCCAAAAAATGTAATTGATTTTAGTAATTTTAAAATGATTTTGGAAAAATACAAGGGAATTCAAAAGAATTTTATTGAATGTTGAAGAATTCAAAATGAGGTTAAAACACTTCAAGATGAATTAAACACAAACTGAAAAAAATATCCATTGAACAGAATAGAATTATTGATTTAATTCAAAAGAATTCAGGTAAATCAACAAAATTCGAAAGACATAATAAAATAATTCTGAATGAATGAGTAACAATTCAGGGTGAATTCAAATTAATTGCAAAAAATATTTGAAAATCTCTACAAATCTGTGAAAACCTAAAAAACCCCTCACTTCTTGTTAATGAATTTCTTAAAGTACAGTGAAATATTATAAAATCCCGTGAAATTATATGACATTTTAAAGTATTTTCTTGAATCCTGGAAAATTTTTGAAAATACCTTGGGAGCTTTTAAAATCCATTGAAATCTTCGGAAATCGCATAAAATTCATTTAAATATTCTAAAATATATTGAAACCTCGCAAGTCCTATGAAATAGTTTCATATATTCCAAAGTTGTAAACAAATTCTTTAAACTCTCAGAAAAATTTGTTCATTCCTCTTAAAGTCATTCAAAGCCTTTAAAATTCCATAAAAAATTAATAATATCTTGAAAGTGCATTAAAGTCTTTAAAAATAGTTTATAATATTTTAAATCATTTCAAATCCTATTAGGTTACCGAAATAAATTCAAAATTGCTTGAAATCTTTTGATATACCCTAAAACCTGGCATAGGTCCTATTAAATCGATCTATATTTTCCAAATTTCAGAAAACTCTTCGATACCCCATGCAAATGTTGTCAAATCTCTTGAAAATGCTTTAGAATCTTTTTAAATACTCTAAAATATTTCAAATCCTCTGAAACCAATTGAACATTCCTTAGAATCTTTTGAAATACTGTTAAAGTTATCAAATCCTTTCAAACCTTTGGAAATCAATTGAAACATTTTAAAGCTCTTGAAAATGCTTTAGATCTTCTAAAATACCATAAAATAATTGAAATCCTTTGAGTAACATTAAATTACTGAAATCAATTCAAAAATTCATAGGATCTTTCAAAATACCCTAAGATATTTAAAATCCTTTACAATATTTTAGAACTCCTTGAAATTTTTTTAACTCTTCAAAATCCCTTGCAATTTTTAAAAGCACCATAAATTATTTCCAATCCTTTGAAACTCTTTCACATTATTGAAATCCTTTAAATCTTTAAAAATCACTTGAAACATTTTAAAGCTTACGAAAATGTCTTGACATCTTTTAAAATACTCTTAAAGTTCTCAAATCCTTTACCATTTTTTTAAATTTCTCAAAATTATTGAAATCTCTTGGAAATGATTTGGAGTCTGTTAAAATATCCTAAAATATTTCAACCCCTTTAAAATCTGTTGGCATTCATTGAAGTTATTGACATCTCTTTCAAATGCTTTGGATTCTTTTCAAATGCCCTAAAATATTCCCAGTCTTTTTTTTTCAAATTCCCTCAAATTATCAAAATAAAAAAAAAATTCCTTGGAATCTTTTAAATTACTCCAGAATATTGCA